>PVKV010010575.1:0-74991 GCA_004027835.1 Alouatta palliata | reverse complement strand
GGGACATGGATGAACCTGGAAACCATCATTCTCAGCAAACTGACACAAGAACAGAAAATCAAACACCGCATATTCTCACTCATAGGCGGGTGTTGAACAAAGAGAACACATGGACACAGGGAAGGGAGCATCTCACACTGGGGTCTGTTGGGGGGAAAAAGGGGAGGGACAGTGGGGGGTGGGAAGTTGGGGAGGGATAGCATAGGGAGAAATGCCAGATATAGGTGATGGGGAGGAAGGCAGCAAATCACACGGCCATGTGTGTACCTATGCAACAATCTTGCATGTTCTTCACATGTACCCCCAAACGTAAAATGCAATAAAAAGTATATATATTAAAAAAAAAGTCTAAATGAAACAAGATAAAAAAGGAATCATGTAACTATTCTCTAACTGGAAAGGAATAAGTGACCATCATCCAAATAAAGCGTCAGTAACCTGCACACTAGAGACTAACACGCTGAATCCAAAAAATAGCAAATAGTTTAATGTGAGTGAAATACAGATTATACTATAGATAATGGTATAATTCACTAGAAGCACACAAAGGATCAATAGTAACTCTCTGATTTATGGATAAAATATGATAGAGTGAAGGGGTAATTTCAAATATTATTGAATATAACCACAAGCAATTATCGAAGAGATGTACCTGGGACTTTTTTGCTTTTCCCACATGGGAAATTATGCAAAGGCTAGACTGTAGAGCTGATAGCAAGGCTTGATATAAAGAGATTAAAGCTCACCCTAGCTAAGAACTTAGAGACAATGTCCCTTAAATTTCAGGCTTGCAGATGAGTATTCAGTAATAAAAAGAGGCTTAGTATTAAAGAAGATATCTAAATGGTAGATAAGCATATGGCACTATGCTCAACTTCGGTAATCATTAATAGGAATGCAAAATGCAGCTATGAGATACTACTTCACACTCACCCGGAAAGATTAATGAAAAAGTACATACAAAGAGAGAAGTTTTGGAACACCTGGAACGCTCATATGTGACCAGAAGTATAAACTTCTGCAATCACTTTAGAAAACTTTGTCAATTGAAGTAGATCATATGTACACAGCTTGCTTGGTGGTTTCTTTCTTAGGAATATAATTGTATTAATTTTCAAGGTAGGGCTGTTATTAATAAATACCACAGACTGGGTGGCTGAAACAACAGAAATATATTTTGTCACAGTTCTGGAGGCTGGCAGTCAGATCAAGAATGTGGGAGAGTTAGTTTCTTCTAAGGACCCTGAGGAAGAATGCTTCAGGCGTCTAACCTTGGCTTGTACACAGCTATCTTCTCCTTGTGTTTTCACATTGTTTCCCTCTCTCTGTGTCTGTCTGAATATCCTCTTTTATAAGGACAACACTCATATTGGATTAGTGTCCAACTTTGGAACCTTATTTTAACTTAATTACCTCTTCATGGACTCTATATTCAAAGACAGTCACATTTTGAACTACTGGAGATTAAGATTTTGACACATGAATTTGGAGAGAGAAACAATTCAGCTCCTGGAATGCTAAGAAAAAAATATTTATTTATGTTTATGAAAATTCTGTATAATATTTATTGTAGTACCATTCATAATATCGCCAAGGTATAAATTATCTAAATAAAAATAAATAAAATGAGTCAATAAATTTTGATACAGTTACACTTTAGACTACTATACAGCAAGGAACATGGATGAATGAATTTCAGAAAAAGAACAGAAAGGGCAAACATAAAAAGGTAAATATTATGATTTCATATATGTAAAGTATAAGAATAGGAAAAATTAATCTATAACAGAAGAATAGAAATTACTCTTGAAAAATGGGGTAGGATTGTGACAGAAAGAAGCATAAAAGGAATTTTAATGCAATATTCCAGAATTTTGTTGTTGCTGTTTTAATCTGAGTGTGTCTGGTTTGTGAAAACATATTAAGTCATTCCTTTAAGAAACCTGCACATTACTGGCTATTTTTATTCTGTAATACAATTTGTAAAAAGGATAACTGAATCCACCAGTTGACCAAAACAACTGATGTTGGTATTTATAACAGACTATTACACTCTGTTATTTTTGTACTACCTTAGAGGAGAGTGGGGTGATGACTAATCAAAATTTAAAATTAAAAACTTGATGAAATATTTTGGTGTTTCAGATCTGGCCATTCACTAGATTCGTAATCTTGAAAAATTTTTTTTCTTCACTGACTTTCATATTTCAACTTCCTTCAATTAAATGACTTCTATAGTCTCTTCTTTTGAAGATCTTGTTCAACTTTAGAATTTTATAGTCTTATTAATTTAGGAGTCAAATTATTGAAATTTGAGTAAAATTTGTTTTAAACATTTGGTTAAGGAAAATATAAGTTTCCCATCATTGATGATAACTATTTCTTATTTTACTATAATTGAACTATTAAGATAGTTTAGTTCCTAGAATTAAGGTTAATTTTTAGTTAGAATTTTTTAAAATTAATTTTTATTAATTTATTAATTGTGACAAATGGATTGCATATCTTTCCAAATAAAATTTACTTATTTAAAAATAATTAAGATGCTAACATTTAAAGAACGCCCATTTATTGATAATTATCATTTTAGAACTTGGATAATTTTTCCCAACAACATATGTTCTTAAGTAATAGAAAATATTGAAGATTTTACTAAGGAACAAGAAGGAAACCATGCCAAAGTTCAGATAAAGGGTGCAGTGAGTGGCAGAATATTATCAGTGGCACTGAAAGAGGATTAGGGATAATTTGAAATCAGAAATTGATACAGCTAAATTAACTGAAAATAATAATGTGTGTGTGTTTGTGTGTGTGCAGCAGTAGTAGGAACGTGAAGGAAATTAACATTTTCATACATATATAAATTGTTTCATCTTCTCATTAGTACAGTTAAATATTCACTAAGCACTTAAAATGTACTAGCCACCTCTTAGTTTGTGCTTAGAATACATCAGCAAACACACTAAACAAAGTCGTTCCCTAGTTTGTACTTAGAATACATCAGCAAACACACTAAACAAAGTCGTTCCCTTTCTAATTTATCTCCTAGTGAAAGATGACATCAAATAAATAACAAGGAAACCATACCATGTGTATGGACAAATTTCAATTTTCAGTGTGCACACGTTGAATGACTTCTGTAAACTAACAAGAATCAGGCAGTTTTGACTCACGGATTGCCTTATGTATTGCACAGCAAAACTAAAAATGAAATGGCTATACTGAGCTTTTTGTTTTCAGTACCCATTTGGTGATATTTTACCTTGAGGACTTCTAGTGCTGCAAAAATAACGCCTATGTCCAAAAGCATGAACATATTAATAGGAAGAAAGATGCACTAAGTCACTCTTCAGCAACAGTTCCCTGATCCTGCTGTACTTGCTTTCAAGAAATAGTCACAGAATACAATTGATGTTGGATTCAAGATCATTGTGTTTGATGAAAAGTGCAGAGAGAAAATGTTAAATATAATGAATAGCTTTCTGTTTCTAAATTCAAGCGGAGGTTTAAGTGTTTTAGACTTTCTTTGAGTGGTCATGAGGTAACCTTTTCAAATATGATAACAAACAACCTCATAGTTTGGCAATAATATTGCCATGCAGAAAATGCCAAAACACTTAGAAGCCAAACTTACTTCTGATATTTCAACACTGAATTGTGTTTTTTTCAACCCTGCGAACTTTAGTTTACCTTTCTTCGCTGAAGCAGTTTTTTGAATAGAAAGAATAGTAGTATAAATGCCTGTAATGGTTTAAAAAACTAAGTACAATATTAAAAGATTTGAGATGACAAGAATGTTTTATAATCTCACAGATGTAAATATTTACATTTTTTTCTATCCTTGAAGCACACCATTCATCCTTGGATAGGTCACTTAATTTTTCTCATATGATTTTATCACTATGCAATTACCTCAATAGTAATATTTATCTTCTTAGGAATGATAAGAAGAATAAATATTGAATTGTAGAAAATTCAGTAGAAAAATATGTGATTAGTATAGCAGTCATAGTACAAGGGATTTGCTGTACTGAGTTTAATTCAGACCTATTCAAAATTAACATTCACTCTTAACATATTAAGACACTAAATTTATGCTATCTTTCCTTTGAAGATTAGTAAAGAATAAATACCTATGCATAGTGATTCATTTTTCTTATAATCTGTAGCCAAGGTTTATAAAATAACAGCTTGAGATATATAATGGAGAAAAATTACTTCTATACTCTGAATCCATTATTTCCACTACTCAGACTAATCAAATACCAGCGTATCATGTGCAGATTTGATTGTCCTGGGGAAACCTTACAGTATTGAAATGTCTCCTGGTGCATACTCCCAGTCTGTTATAATGCTGAAGTGAATTGTGCCTTATAGCACCAATTAACTATTAACTGTTAATTCAAAAGCTGTTGTTTGATTAGAATGCAGAAACGCATGAAAAAATTCCAAGAGACATTGAGAATGAATCTTTTCACCGATATAAAAATACATTCTTCTCCTTATTGATTCAGTTAAATATTCACTAAGCACTTACAATGTGCCAGCCCCTTCTGTTTTTGGTGCTTAGAGTACATCAGCAAACATATTAAACAAATGTCTTTCTCCTTCAATTTTACCTTCTGCTGAAAGAAGACACCAAATAAAAACATAAGGAAATCATATAGTATGTGAGTTGTTACGAAATGCTATGTGGAAAAGAAAAGGTAGAGAAGAGTAAGGAGTACTGGAATTGTGAATGGTCCAGGGGGAGGGGAAGGCTGCAAATTTAAAGTCACCAAAGCAGCTTTGGTGACTCTGAGCAGCCCTGACATAAGCAAAAAAGTAAGAAATGCAGAGATGAGTGAAAGGTGTCCCTATTAAAGGAAATGGCCAATACAAAAGCCCTAAAGTTAGCATACCTGCCATGTTCAAGGTAGAGCAAACAAACCAGCATACCTGGAGCAGGGAGAAGGGCAAGTTATGAGGTCACACATGTAATGGGAGCCAGTCCACGAAGGACCTAGCAAGGCCCTGACTTTTATTCTCAGAGAAATGAAAGCCATTTCAGATTATGAGTAACTATAGCCTTTGACTGCTTGTTTTGGAGAAACTAGATTATAAGGAATCAATGGAACAATCTATGCTAGAAATGATGTTAGCTTTGTAAAACGTGGTACTCACAGACAAATGATTAGGGATATTTTTTTTCATATGCCACAATAGAAGAACTTTCTGATGCAATGCACGTGAGGTGTGAGGAAAGGAGACTGGTCAAGAATGACACAAAGGTTTTGTTCTGAGTAATTAGAAGGATGAAATTGCCATTAGGTGAGTTAGGGAGGAATGTGATGGGAGCAACCCATGTTAGAATTTCTCAAATTCCTATGAGTTTTTCACAGTCACATGATTCAGGAGACAATCAACCACCTTAAAGCCTCATAAGACTTCAGACTAATGTCATGACACAAATGTAGTTATTCTTATTTCCATACAAATGGCTTTATTGCAAAAATAAAGAGAAAATATGAAAGGAAAATAAAGAGAGGGCAAGATAGAAATATAAACTTTTTACGAAACTCTTCAAATATATTTTTAGGGAAGCCGTAGATAACAACTGTCCTTGCCAATTATGACACTACTGCATATATTTACAGACCATTTTAGTTTTAAACAATAAGCAAAAACCAACTTAGTTACAATTCCACTATAACAAGCAAAAAATAAAATATGTTTAAGGAACAGTGATTTTCAAAATGCTCTGTAAATGCTTCAGATTTCTCAGTGATGAGGATTTTTAGGGGGAGAATCAGGCAGGATATAACTTCATGTTTATTGTCTTTTTATTTATTAGCATTATATAAATGAAATTATATACACAAAAAGTATTGCTAATTTTGTTGAACTCTAAAACCACTGTTGTAGAGGAAGGCTTCTCATTTTATTCTTCCACTTAAAATGTGAATTTATTTTTCTTTCATACTATCATAGATTTTGAATTTGAAGTGAAGCCTAAATAGCAGGGTTGGTAAGAGAAAATGCATACATATTCATGATACCATATTTGACTACTTTTATTATACAAAATGGTCAAAATCCAGCAATAATTATTTCTCTGCTTTTGTAGAGGATAAAGCAATTGTGTATCAATATTATAAAATACAATTGTCATTGTACTGCTTTATGTTATTTATTTACTATTTGAATTTAAAATTTCTCCACTAAGAGCTTTGGAGTGGTTATTGTAAATATACTTGATATTTACTTCCTAGGAACTTTGACCATTATAGAAAATGTGAACAGCATATATATGTTCAGTTATCTCACATGCATGTATTTGTTCATTTCAAAATTCATGGGATAACAAGTGATTTGAGAAAGAGAAGCTAATTTATGTTTGGAAAATCTATTTTCTATTGAAAATAAAATATAAATCAAAATATAGCTAGTTATTAAATTTTCAAATTACAGAAAACTCACATTATTCACAAGATTTCATTTAAAACAGAAAAACAAATAAGCATCTTTAATAAAATGGCTCCATAAAATTATACTTGCATTTGAAGATTCAACTCTAGAAATTTTAGGTCATTTCATTCAGATTTAATACTATGAAATCATTGATTTTTTTTAAATGACGCATTGACTTGTATCTTAAGCAAGAAAAATTGTTTCAAGCCAAGATTTAATTCCTCTACAATACATATTTCCTTCGGTAAATAGTTGACCATCTCGTTACTGTCAACTGTTTGTATGTTATATATTAACTATTTTGACAGCAACTGCAGTACTTCTCTGCATAATTCTTTATACCATAATAGAAGTGAACCTTCTGAAAATTCTTATGTCTAAAGTGTTTAATGGATGCAAAATCTGTACTCATTAAATTTTTATCCATATTATACGTTGCAATTTATTATATAAGTTATGAGTAATTAGGAATAAAATTTTACAATTATTTTCCACATAAATATTGTTGTTTTAGAAAAAACAACTGTTTTACAGGAAGGAGTGGGACACTCCTTGGTGAAATTTCTCCTCTGTAGTTTCATATCAAGAATTGTGGCCACAGTGTTTATGCCAGGATATATTCATGCCACAATGTACTAAGATATTGTGAATGTTTTATCAGTAACTGTGCCTTTATAATGTTTGTATTTGACATACTGTAACATTTTAAGCTTTATAAAGTTTGTTTCAACAGTATAATTGGATATAAAATAAGTGAAAAATATATTAAATGTTTTATAATTCATTTTTACTCAGTAATCTTTTCAAGTTTTAGAGACAGCATAAATAATTAGGGTTTGAAGATGAAACAGTTAATTCACCAGTAAATATTTGTATTAGTCTATTCTCTAATTGCTATAAAGACCTACCTCAAACTGAAAGAAAAGTGGTTAATTGGGTCACAGTTCCACAGAATGTACAGGAAGCATGGCTAGGGATGCCTAAGCAAACTTAGAATCATGGCAGAAGGTGAGGGAGAAGCAGGCATGGCCTACATGGCTGGAACAGGAGGCGCTACACACTTTTAAACAAGATCCCATGAGAACTCATTCACTATCATGGGAATAGCAAGGGGGAATTGCACCCATGACCCAGTTGTCTCCCACTAGGCCCTTCCTCCAACATTGGGGATTATAATTTTAAATGAGATTTGCCTGGAGACACCAATCCAAACCTTATCAGTATCATATGCTACTATTAATCAAAGAAAAATAACGAGTTAAGAAGCCTCTGCATTGGAGGTGCTAGTGAGTGGAGATCTGAATACTGTGGAAATCAGATGGACAAAGTGACAAGTTAATTCAGGGCCAGGTGTATTCAGGGGACCTTTTCTTTGATCACATGGATAAGTATGAATGCACATGTGGTCAGAGGAGCCTCTGTCTTTGTGTTATATTTAAAAGTATGGCCTTTATTTGGACGTAAAGATCTAGGAGATTATTTTTTTAAAGATTATGACATCATTGTATTTTATTTTTAAAATGATTATTTGGAATTGCAAAGATAATAAAGATTATTTCTTTACTTCTTTTGTGATTCCACGGTGGTGGGATTACAGGTGTGAGCCACCACACCCAGCCTTACAATTTTATAAAAGGTAGTGGTAGAAAGAAACTCCTTTCCTACCACTACAGATGTGATAACTGGGAAACTGCAGGTGAGAAGAGTGAGACGGACTGAGAATTTCTAGAGAAGCCTCAGTAGTTTGGGAATCAGTGTGGACACAGCAAATGTAAGAGAGGCAGCTGCAGCTTTGGACTTCCGGATGACAGAATAAAGCAAGAGCCAGAGAGCAGTATGGTACACAAGGAGAATGACTGGACCTCCAGGATGCTTTATAAAATGACAGATGAAATCTGCAGGATTTAAAAATTCAGAATTTTGTGTGCAATGTGACCTCCAAACTACTGAAGATTTTCATTTACATTTCTGTAATTCATTTTTCATTTCAAAGACATGTCTAAGGAAGCAAGATAATGAATTCCCAGTGGTGCCTAGAGATGAGCTGATATGTATAAAGTGTGAATACCTATCAAGCTAAATGAAAGTGTGAATACCCATCAAGCTAAAAATGCTAAATATCCTTTCCTGTTATTCTGAAAGTAATAAAAATTGGTGGACAAATTGCCTGGATTTGAAACTTAGTTGTACCAATTACTTTCTTTGACATATTACTTAACATTTTTGGTCCTCAGTTACTAGTTCCATAAAACAAACGCAGTATGATAGTAACACAGATTAAGTGAGTTATATATGGATGTTTTAGCTTTCAATAAACTTAGCTATCATTATATTCTTCATTAGAGTTGTTGCTATTATAATTATCGATCAAGTGTGAAGAATATCTTATTTCAAATGGTTAAGTTCTAAGATGGTTAAGTTCCTATATACTGTTTGTACTCGTTTGATTCTACCTGGTCATTTCACACATTTCTTTTTCATATGAAGAACTGAAACATATATTCCGGTATTTCCCACTTTAAATGAAGATGTCTTATTCTTGAAATGCATATGTTATAGTATTTAAACTACCTGAAATAGCGATAAAAATTAATATAATTAAAGGCAATGAACTACAGATTATTTATAATAAACACAACTGAATAGATATTATACTAATCATTCTGAAATGTAAGTAATTTTGGCCTTATTAATGAGAATCATTTGGGTCATTTATGTGCAAATGATGCATCACTTATGCATAAAAAACTACAGCTATTTAATTCTCAAGACATTAAGTCTTTCTCCCAGATGAAAACAAACACACACATGTGCACCCACATATGCTTAGGCAAAAATTTATGTACATAAAATGTACACGCAAAATTTGACCTGGATTTTTTTTGTTACATAATTTATTTTGTACCGTGTTCTTTAGACAGGAAAAGTAAAGTATTTCACAAGAAATACTCTTTTTCCAGAGTAACATAGTGAAAAATCACAGTAAATCTAAGACCAGATGCAAATAACAATACAACCAAAGTTTTTGATTATGGGCCAGTCCATTGAGAAATGTTTTTTAGGACTATGAAGTAATTGTAATTATATTAACATTTAAGTCTTTAAAGTTTATAAGTATTTTATTTTAAATTTGGAAAAAATTTAGTTTTTCCCCACAATTTGTACATTTATATTGACTTCTATAGTCAGTTAATTTAAAATGTAAGTGAAGCTTAAAATTAAATTACTCAGTCTTTGTTTTGGAATAAAATATTGTAGAAACACATGGCATAATTTGGGCATTCTCTAGTATGATTCATCCAGATAACATCAGGTACTTGTTATGTTTATTAATCACTCTTTATGTAGGTTCATTAGTAGATAGTACAAATCTTATAGATTGAAAATAAAAAGTAGATTTTAGAACTGTGTCTGTAGTTGTATACAGTAGGTCTCCTCTATAGAAAGAATATTTATACGTTATACATGACAGAAATATGCTTTAAAAATTTCAATAATGAATAAATACAATGAAGAGTATCAATGGCTTTTCTTCTGATGTGCCTTTAGTTCTGAAAATGAATCCAAATCATGCTACATAAGGTGTTTCTACCTATTGTGTCCAAGTGTCCAATCATTTTCTTTGCTTATTATGTCCTTCTCACTCCTATACTTCCTTCTTAGAGAACATGGTTGCACTCTTTTCAGAGTCTGCTTTGAAACTGTTTGCCAAGAAAGCTCTTGATTCCTCTTTCTGACCATTATTGTTTGGACTACAGGTATTTACTTGTCCCAAGTCAGACTACTGAGATGCTCTTTTCGAGGAAGGAATACGCACATGGCTACATCCAGGCTTTGCTGAGCATTAAGTGTAATGTAGTGCCAAGTAGTCATTTTTTACCACGTGCCCAAAGGAGAGAGAGACCATGTATAGAGAGGAACACCAAGAGAATAAGTGCCAGAAGATTTGGAGTGCTGATATTTTAAAATAATTGTCTTTCAGATGTCCAAGTAGAAATACAAAGAAATCAACAGAATAAAGTCATCTCAGGTTTAAAATACGGTTTTATGTGAGATATTATTTTTAGAAATCATAATATCTATATATATCTCTTTTAGGAAACTGTGAAAAGACATATGAGAAGAAATTTAAGAAAACACATTGAGTATCTCCAATATTTAAATCTGAAAGAGACAGTGATGTGCTGAGAGAGCATGGAAAACTGGTGTTCAATCCAAGCACAAAGACCCAAGACCCAGAGGAGCTATGGTTTAGCTCCTGTCGGAGGCTAAAGGCTGGTGTAAGTCCCAGAGTCCAAGGTTCCTAAAACCAGGAGCTTCTATCTGAGGGCAGGAAAAAATGAAGGTTCTAGTCATAATAAGAGAGAGAATTTACCCTTTCTCTACTTTTTTATTCTATCTGGGACCTCAATGGATTAAATTATGCTGACTCACATTGGTAAGGCCAGATCTTCTTTACTGTTTACTGATTTAGGTGTTAATTTCTTCTAGAAAAAAACATCACAATCCCAAACAGAAACAAGGTTTTACCAGCTATCTGAGCAGCCCTTACCCCAGTCAAGTTGACACATAAAATAAACCATCACAAGTTGAACCCTTGTCAACTTGGCTCCTGTTAACATCTCCTTAAGCCAAACTTAATCTCCATATAAACACAATAATGTTCATAATTTCACTTAATATTATACAAATACCATGCAATTGAAAACAAGATGCACTAATCCCTTCCCGAGAAGAGGAGTTAATGGCCTTGAGTAATGGTTACTTTTCTCCGGATATCTCATACCTTAAATACTATGATATAAAATTAACAATATTTAAATACTGATATAAAGTTAATGCATATTATATTACATGATAAGAAAATAAAAGTGTAAGGAAAACAAAGACATTCTTTAATGCATGTATATGTACACACAAATAGATATTAAAAATAAAAGGAGGACATACTTATGACAATTATAGCCCTCATTTATCTAACCGCTCACACGGTCGTATTTGGTGCTTATAATAGTCACCTTCTTCTACTACCCATTCTGTATTTCCTTCACTTTTTGCAAGAACCTCAGCTTGCCGTGATTCTTTACCTCATGGCAAAACTGAAACATTCATCCTTGAAGATTCTGGGCCATTCACAGTTTTGCCTAGATTGGGTTGTTGTGGTTTTTCATTGGCTTTAATTACAAGACATAATAATACTTACAGACCACCTAAGAGATCTCCTGAATTGTAACACACTGCTTCTTACCTCCATTATGAAGTAGCAGTTCAATTTATTCTTCGGACTCAGGATCAATCACTCTAGCCAATGCCATAACTCCCTTCACGGACTGTAGACTCAGAGGCTTTAGGAACCCAATGTGGCTGAAAGTCTTAACTTCAAGGTCAATAGAATTATAACTGTGTCTTCTACCAGAAGTAGTTTTTTCCTCTGGAGTTAAGACTTCTGGGAAAGCAAAGCATAAAGCTCAGGAAGAGAAAACAAAAATTTTGCTAGTGAGTCACTGGGGATAATAGTGATGCCACTCCCATTTTTCACCCTTTGATTTCTGAACTTGTGAATCATGGCTGTGGCTGAAACAGGTACTATGTAATGAACACTGATTCAGAGAATATACAGTCTTCTGGAAAACCCTGAACCAGCCCTGCAAAATATTGTACCCAGCTGGCACTGTAACTGAGTCTTCAAAAGTCCATTCTACCCTTCTATCAAGGCAGATGCTTCAGGATGGTGGGGAACATTATACAACCAGGAAATTCCAAGAGCATGACTCCACTGACACACTTCTTTGCTGTGAGGTAAGTACCCTGGTTAAAAGCAATGCTGTGTGGAATAAAATGGCAGCTTCCCTGGATGGTAGTTTTGGCAGAAACACTGAATGCATGGAAGACAAATCCAGATCCAGAGAGCCTATTCCAGTAAAGACAAAATGATGTCCCTCCCATAATGGAAGCAGTCCAGTGTAATTTCCCTGCCATCAGATTGTTGGCTGATCACACCAGGGGATGGTGTCATGTTGAAGTTTTACTGTTTGTCTCTGCTGCTGACACATTGGGCACTCCAAGTTTGGCATAGCCTGGCTAGCCATGGTGAGCAAAAATCCATGTTGCTAAACCCATGCCTCATCTCCATCCTTGCCTTCCTGGCCACTTTGCTCATGAGTTTATAAAGTAATGGCAAGGCTGGGGAAAGAGGCTGACTAATATAAAGAATGGATCATCCAATCCACTTGATTATTAAAATTCTCTCTTGAGGTCTTTTTTGGGTGAACATTAACATGAAACACAATTATTTTCACTTTTGGTGTCCATTCAGGGAGGTCCTTCTGCATACCTCCTCTCCAAATTCTTTGTCAGCAATTTTCCAATCATGTTCCTTCCAAGTCCCTAATGATCCAGCCATTTCTCTATAGCCCATTAACCACAATACAATTAAAGATCTGGCTATTTTCTTTTTAAGCAACAAGGGACAACACTTCAAAGTTCTATCCACTGGGATGATTCCTCTTCACCACTATCTTTCAGAAGTGTCCCAGAAAACAGCTGTAGTGCTATAGCTATCTACTTTTAAATCACAGGAAACTCTCCTTGAGCTGATTTGACTCTCAGGTTAAAATGTTGTATGTGATCTAAGGAAAAACAATTTTTTATTCTCTTTTCTCATTTATTAAAATACTACATTAATATGTACATTAAAGTATTCTTATGAAATACCATTGGCATACTTACCAAGTATTCAGTGGTCCTAAAATGTGGTTTTCTTTTGCTTTCTAAATTATATATGTGTTCTAACTGAATGACCTTGTTCACTTTACTTGTGAGCTACTTACATGCTAATGCCTTTCAAATGGCAAAAGTCTCCTTCCAAAGTTTTAGACCTGTATTTCAATCATCTATGAATTATACCTCCACCACATGTTCCATGGTTACTTCAAATCTAAAATTGACTTAGGATTTATTTCTCCCAAATCACTGATAATTCCACTGGCTAAGCTTAAATCTTATAAAAATCTTGTACCGCCACAAACATGCTGCAATATCATGCCTCCAAGTCTTAGCGTGTTCTTTCTCCTCCTGTTTTAATGGTCAGCCTTAAACAATTTGAATACTAGTTTCTCTTTGGTGCTCACCATGAACATTCCGATGACATTCTAGGTAGTATAGATTTTTATATTTTAATAATTTATTAATGCTCACTTGTTTTTATCTCTGCAAGGCAAAATGTCCCTCTCCACATGCAGCCCCTATTAAACCAAACCAAATGAAAACAAAACAAAAACTTAAATCTGTTTTTTGACTCAAGAAATCAATCCAGGCTATTCTCTCTAGGCTGTACTTTAATCTCTTTAAATATCTCCACATGCCAACGTATTTTCTTACACTTGGATTCTACTTCTCTCCATAGTCTCACAAGTAGAAAAGTTTACTTAATCCAGTTTCACAGTTGAATGGAATTCTGTGCTGGCCGCCTCCAAAATGTACAGTTTAACAGCGAAACCCATGTGTACATTCCCAGCTGAGGGTCTTAGGGCTCTGGATAGAGCTCACACTGCACTTTTTCACTTCTCTGAAAAGAATATTTATGAAGCCATGCATTACAAATGACTTTTGTACATGTCACTCTTCCCATTGAGCTTAATCTCTTAAGTTGTAGTATTTATGTCTTAAACATTTCCTTTCAGTAGTTATGATAATGCAAGTTCTATTGTGATGTATTAATGATTTATTTTTTAAAAAAGAGTTAATAAAAAAGGGAGTAAAACTCATGCACTAATCTTTATTGAAAACTGTACTGGCGACAGATGTGTTCCTGGATATATATATGAAGCCTTATTGTATTAGTCTGTTCTCACACTGCTATGAAGAAATACCTTTGATGGGGTATTTTATAAAGAAAAGAGGTTCAATGGACTCACAATTCTGAATTGCAGGGGAAGCCAAGGAAACTTATAATCAAACCAGAAGGCAAAAGAGAAGCAGGTACCTTCTTCACAGGGCAGCAGGAGCAAGTGTGTGCAAGCAGGGGAAACGCTAGACACTTATAAAATCATCAAATCTCATGAGAACAGCATGGGGGAAACCTCTCCCATGATCCAACTACCTCCACCTGGTCCCACCCTTGACACGTGGGGATTCTGGGGAATACAGTTCAAGGTGAGGTTTGGGTGAGGAGACAGAACTAAACCGTATCACCTGTACACACCCACATGCCTTGCCCAGTACCAATAAACTCCATTCCTTCAAATGCAGGAGTTCCATCTCAGGACATAAGGCATGTATTAGCTACTGGTCACTATCTGAGCAGCACATGTTCAACTTCTCACTGTTGAGTGCCCTTTTGATATTTCAAACATGTGTAGAGTGACAAGTGAGATACCACATCTTTTTTGTTTACCAATTGTGATAACATTTTTGACTTTTTCTCTTCAATTATAGTTGGGTTTGGCAGAAAATTACAGACTCAAAGCTATTGTTTTCCTGACAGCAGAGTTACTATGTCCTTTAACTAAATTCATGTATCCTGATTAAAAATCTAATGTTAATTTTACAATCACTTTTTCCAGGAATCTTACAATCACTTTTTGTTTTAGGCTACTTTACTTCTTTATTCACTGTTTTCTAAAACACTATGATATATCCATGTGTAGAAATATTTGCTGTTTTATTTCACTCTGACTTGGTATTTATTAAGCTATTAAACCTGATGACTACTGCCTTTCCCCAGTTTTAGGACATTTTCAGTCATTATCTCTTCAAAAAGTATCTTACTATTATTTTATTTCTTAACTGATTTAAAACATTCTTAGTCATACGCTGAGTTTTATTGATCTGTTCTTTTTAATGTGATAGGTACCAATTCATCTCTTTGTGTAATATTATTGTAATTTTCAATAGGGTCATCTTTTCACCAATTTGTTCATCACTTAGTATTATATGCTATTGAACCCCTGCATCAAACATTAATTCCAGGGCCAGAATGTCTGGCTACAAATCCTTGAGCAAGTTACTTAAATTCTATATGCCTCAGTTTCTCTTATTTAATGAAGGCAATTATATTAAATACTTTGTCTCATTATTCTGAGCTAATGTTTGTATTTACATATATTTCTTTCCTTTTATTTACTCATATAGCTAGTCCAGACTCTCAACTCCATTTATCTAGATTGTTCGAACAGTTTTCCATTGCAACCTTTGAAGAAAATATAATTTTGTCTACAGTTTATATTCATCTAATATATTACTGCTCTATGCATGTTATTATTTTGCACACAATCCTAGATTATTTGCTCAGGTTAAAGTCTACATATCTGCCAGACATGTGGTACCCATCATTATGGAGACATTTTTATCAATTTATTTTTTTCCTATTTCTCTACCCACACACATAATGTAGATGTAGGATTTTATTCACAGTCCAACAAATACATCATATACATTCTGCTCTGCATTTTTCTTTCTTATTAATTCAATTACTTTCAGATTATTGCAATCATTATTTGTGATTTTGTATTTTATTAAAAGTGTTGGCTGGGTACGGTGACTCATGCTTGTCATCACAGCACTTTGGGAGGCCAAGGCGGGCGGATCACCTCAGGTCAGGAGTTTGAGACCAGCCTGCCCAATATGGCGAAACATCGTCTCTACTAAAAATACAAAAAAAATTAGCCAGGCATGGTGGTGGACGGCTGTAATCCCAGCTACTCAGAAGGATGAGGCAGAAGAATAGCTTGAACCCAGCAAGCAGAAGTTGCAGTGAGCTGAGATTGTGCCACTGCACTTCAGACTGGACAGCAAGAGCAAAAGTCTGTCTCAAAAAAAAAAAAGTGTTGAGTACACAAAGATGAATAAGTCATGATTTCCTCTATATGCTGAAGCCACAGACATAAAACTATGTAAATAATTTTAGTATAAAGTGATATGCACCATAATGAAGGTTTTCTACTTCAGTCTGCATTGTAAAATGTTTATGTGTCTTTTAAATTATGAAATTTTCATATGCACTAAGCAGTTACAGAGAATGATATAACAAATACTCTTTTTACTACTTTGAATTAGAAAATGTCTACATTTTGTCACATTTATTTCAGATCTTACTATTCTGTAATCAAATTAGTTTAGTCCATTTGTCTAGTCACTAGAGATAGTCATCCTTGTAATTTCCAAAGACATTTTTGTAATATTCATTTACTACTGTAAAATATGAAAGAGGCTGTGCATACTTTAGCTAATTTTTGACAGTACAAATGAGCCTAAGCGTAAGTAGCAATGACATTTTATTCTGAAAGTTTGGTAATAGATAAGCCCATATTAATAGTCTCCTTTAGGTTGGTGCTGACTCATCTTCACAATCAGAAATGCTTCAAGATTAACTGGCTCCTTGCATACAATTCATTTTCTAAGACCTGACACATTTCTTGGCAATAATTAAATGCTTCCCAGGATGACTGATACAATGAAACTCTATTTCCTTCAGGAGATACTTCTATTTCCCTCCCCCAGTAATGTTTCTGTCTCCAACTAGTTTGATATGTGGCTTAAATATTCAGTAATAAAACTATATGTGCCTGAGATTTTGAATGATTCAGTTTTAAATAATACTGTATTTGATACATTGCCATCTTTCCTCTAATAAAATTGATATAAAGATTGTCTCCATATCTCACCTATTTTTAGTTGTTTTTCTTTATTAGCATCTTTCTTGCAGCTATTGATCAAAACATACAAACCCAAGAAAGTCATAAACATGTGTTCACATATACCAAGACAGTGGAAAAAATTGAATAAAGTAATATATTTTAGGCAAAGTATTCTCTAAACAAAAATGTTGGTGGAGTTTATTTCCCAAATAGAATGTTGAACTACTCAGCTTGAAGTCTAAAAATTTATTAGGGGTGTGATGGCTCATGTCTGTAATCCCAGGACTATGGAGGCTGAGGTGAAAAAAAATCCTTGAGGTCAAGAGTTCTAGACCAGCCTGGACAACATAGCAAGAACCTGTCCCTATGAAAAACAAACAAACAAATAAACAAAAATATTTATTAGGTTGAACTATGTGAAATTAATATATTGTCCTGTTTTCTTTCTTTATGTTTTATCTTTTTTTTCTTCCTTTCACATAAACAATAGATTATCAGGAACATTTTCAAGTGTTTTCACATAAAAATTGGGTTGCTTCAATGTATTCAAGGCTATCTTGAGAAGAAACATTTGGAACACAGTTTATTTGTAGAAAGAAAAATTACTGGGGATCAAACCTACCTAAAGAAGAAGCAGCATGCATTCTGTTTTAGAAGAAAGAGTATACATTAAACATTTTGAAGAAATTTTATAGCTTCAATACTTCAATTATGTCCTTATCAGGTATTTTGCTACAGGTAGGTATACAAAATATTACCAGCAAAATACACAAAACATATAACAATGATATAGTATATTTTAAAATATGATATATAATACTTAAAATATACACCGATGTGGACCAAAATGAAATTAAAAGACAATGTGGTAAATGGGCTAACGACATAAATCTAGAGGGTTTCTAAAGCAAGCATTTAAAATGTGTATGTTTCAGGTGAAAGAATCCAAGCCAGGCTTACTACAGAAACCAGAAAAGTTGCATATATCAAAATAAACAATGACATATAAGGGAAATGTTATATAATATAAAGAAAATGTAGTCATGTTAATATATAAAACACAAATTAAAATACAAAGGCCAAAAATAAAAAATAGTAACAAGCATGCTAATAAGGTTATGAATTCATAAACATACATAAAAATCTCTAACCTATAATACCTAACAACATAAATTTGTTAGAAAGAAAGTACAAATGACATATTTATAACAAAAATATTTAAAATGTAAAACCATAATGGAAGCTTTTAATCTACCAGTCTCAGAAGTATTTGTGTTTCAAGGAAACATAATTTTGAATTGTATTTGTAATCTATGGAAAGCAATATTTTAATAAGTAAGATGTGTTAAGAACATATATGACCCTTAGCAGACATGGGTCAATAAAATTAAAAGCTAGTCTCCTTGATGAGTAATTGTTTAGACACACTTTCCAAAAGACTAATAGGAAAACATATTATACAAATAAACAATATTTAAACAAAACCCACATATCAGCAAACAAACAAAACTAAAAATCATCAAAGCAATCATCATAAATAATTGTCACCTATTCTGAAATTGTAGATGAGATAGTCAAATCTGAAGAAAAATATATCTTCAAATTTTTTAAGAAGAATAAATAAATATTGAAATAACCATTAAAATTATATTACTAAAAAATTGGGGAAAAAATTCTCTCCCTTCTCCAAAAAAAACTTCAAAATCAAGTGATTTCACTGAAACTTTATAAAAATTCAAAAACTTAATGAATAGAAAAAATGTGAGATGTGTATATAACTCATTTTATGAGTTACAGTGTGTTGAATACTGTCCTCCAAAAATTCACATCTGTCCATACCTCAGAATGTGACCTTATAGTCACAGGGTCATTGCAGATATAATTAGTTAAAATTAGGTCATACTGGGTTAGGATGTATCCTAAATTTAATGACTGATGTCTTTGTAAGAGAAAGAAGAAGACTTAATCAGAGGATCAACACTGACACACAGCAAAGAAGGCCACATGAAGACAGAGGCAGAGATTACAGTGATGAGCTACAAACCTAACAGCCTTAAGAATTGCCAACAACTATCAGAAGCTAGGAAGGGGAAAGGCAGGATGCTTTCACAGACTCTTCAGAAGAAGCACTGTCCTGCTGACATCTTGATTTCATATTTCTTAACCTCCAGAACTGTAAGGGAATACATTCTGCTATTTTGTTTCATTTTCTTATAATAATAATAATAATTATTATTATTATTATTATTATTATTATTACTGAGACAGAGTCTCACTCTGTTACCCAGCCTGGAGTGCAGTGGCACGATCTTAGCTCACTGCAACCTCCGTGTCCAGGGTTCAAGATATTCTCCTGGCTTAGTCTCAGGAGTTGCTGGGATTACAGGCATTTGCCACCACACTCAGCTAGTTTTTGTATTTTTATTAGAGACAGGGTTTCATCATTTTGGCCAGGCTGGTCTCAAACTCCTGACCTCAGGTGATCCGCACCCCTCGGCCTACCAAAGTACTGGAATTACAGGCATAAGCCACCATGCCTGGCCCATTTTCTGTTATTTTCAGTTCTCCACCACCTAGTTTGTAGTAGTTTTCTTTCTTTCTTTTTTTTTTTCCTGGCAGCCACAGGAAGCTAATGGGAGAGGGTATAAAAATATATAAGTATAAAATGAGAAAAGTATAAGCTTATTTTACTTATGATATCAGATGAAAAAAATCTTTTTCAAGGTTTTAGCAAATTGAGTTCATTATGTATTTTAAAACTTCATGACCAAATAGAAATGAGGCATAGAGATATAAATAAAATTGTCTATTACAAAGACAAATTGAGAGGAAAAGTTGCAATGGTTATCTCAGTACATTTGCAAGAAGTATTCTACAAAATTCAACATTTATTAATGATTTGCAAAAGAAATCCATTTAGCAAAATAAGACTACAGAAATATCTTAATCTCATAAATAATACCTACCAAAAATTCTTGTAAACATAATACTTTAAGTGAACCTTTAAAGCCAGTGTCAATAACACCAGGAACAAACCAAGAAATTTTCTTACCTCACTATTATTCAAAAATCAGATGCCATGGACAATACAAAGTATTTATGAAAATAAATGGGAAATATATAAATTGGAAGAAAAAAACCCAAAATTATTTTATTGCAAACAATGTGATTTTCTAATGAATCAAATTATTTCTCACACTGCCTTCTCAGAAATTTTGAGAGAATCTATTTGCAGTATTAATCAAAGCATTCAGCAAGTTGCTGAATAAAACTTTAATGCACAAAAATTAGTATCATTCATCTAAATATACCACAGAAAGTGAAATATTTTAAAGGGTACCATTTATAATAGCCAGAACCAAAAACCTGCAGAGTTTCTTGGAGTAAGTTGAAGAAATGTATAAGAACTAATAGCAAAAGTTAAAAATTATTGTACGTAAAAGAGGATCTAAATATTCTGAGATTCCAGATTCTTGCTGATAAGAAGACACAAAAACATAAATGTGATGGGCTCTTAAAGTCATTGATGAAACCAATGCAATTTTAACTATAATTATTAGCAGTTTTCAATGAAAGCAAAAAAAAAATTTAAATTCACATTGGAGTACAGATACTAATTCTGAAAAGGAAGAGTGAGCAAGATAGGCAAATTGTCCCTGCCGTATGTGACAAGGATTGGTTTCACAGAGGTATTGCGAGTTCAGTTCTCCACCACTACAATGAAGTGAATATTGCAAAAAAGTGAGTCACATACTTTTTTTGCTTTCCCAATGCGTATACAACTTGTTTACATTATACTTTAGTCTAATAAGTGTACAATAGTATTATGTCTAAATATGTACATACCATAACTTAAAAATACTTTATTGATAAAGAATGCTAACAATTATCTGAGACTTCAGTGAGTTGTAATCCCTTTGCTAGTGGAGGGTCTTACCTAGCCGATGGCTGCTGACCAATCAGAGTGGCAGTTGCTGAAGGCTGGGATGGCTGTGGCAATTTCTTAAAATAAGACAATGTGGCAATTTCTTAAAATTTGCCACAATGATTGATTGACTCTTATTTTCATAAAATATTTCTCTAGAACACGTATGCTATTGGATAGCATTTTACATAAAACAGAACTTCATTTGAAACTGAAGTCAGTCCTCTCAAACTCTGCTGCTGCTTTATCAATTAAGTTTGTGTAATAGTCTAAATTATTAGCTGTCATGTCAGCAGTGTTTACAACATCTTCATCATGAGTAGATTTTGCTTCAAGAAACCACTTTCTTTATTCATCCATAAGAAGCAACTCCTCATTATTGATGTTTTATCATGAGATTGCAGCAATTCATTCACATAATCATGCCCCACTTCTAATTCTAGGTCTCGCTAATTCCACCACATCAGAAGTTACATCTTCCACTAAAGTCTTGAACTGCTCAAAGTCATCTGTGAGGGTTGGAATCAACTTCTAAATTCCTTTTAATGTTGACATTTTGACCTCCCGTTCTTCACAACATCTTGAATGGTGAATTATTTCTAAAAAGTTTTCTAATTAGTTTGCCCAGATCTATCACAGGAATCACTGTATGGGAGCTATAGCTGTGTGTAATGTATTTATTTAATAATAAGACTTGGAAGCGATATTCCTTGATCCAGAGGGTGTAGAAATAATTTTGTGTTAGTAGGCATGAAAACAATATTATTTTCATTGTACATTGAGTCACTAGGTGCATTGTCAATGAACAGTAATATTTTGAAAGTTTTTTTTTTTTTTTCTGAGCAGTAGTTCCTAATAACGAGCTTAAAAATTTATTAAAACATGTTGGAAATAAATGCACTGTCATTTAGGCTTTGTTGTACAATTTCTAGATGACAGGCAGAGTAGATTTAGCATAAATGTTAAGGGCCCTAGAATTTTCAGAATGGTAAATGAGCATAGGCTTCAACTTAAAGACATCAGCTTCATTAGCCCATAACAAGAAAGTCAATCTGTACTTTGAAGCTTTGAAGCCAGACATTGACTTCTTCTCCACAACTATGAAAGTCCTAGGTGGCATCTTTTTTCAGTAGAAGACTGTTTCATCTACATTGAAAATCTGTTGTTTGGTGTAGCCATCTTCAGTAACTTTACTACTTCAACAGCTTCTACATCAGCACTTGGTGCCTAACACTGCACTTTTATGCTATGAATATGGCTTCCTCCCTTAAACCGATCAACCAACCTTTTCTGGCTTCTGACTTTTTTTCTGCTGCTTTCTCACCTTTCTCAACCTCCACAGTACTGAAAAGAGTGAGGGTCTCACTCTGGATTAGGAAAATGTTGTGGCTGGTTTCATCTTCTATTCAAGCCACTCAAACTTTCTCCATGTCAGCAATAAGGCTGTTTTGCTTTCTCATAATTCATGTCTTCACTGGCGTAGCATTTTTCACTTCCTTCAAGAATATTTTTTTTGCCCTCATAACTATGCCAAACACTTGGTACAAGAGGCCTAGCTTTTGGTCTCTCTCAATTTTTGACATGCTTTCCTCACTAAGGTTAATTATTTCTAGTTTTTAATTTAAAGTGAGAGATGTGCAATCTTTTCTTTTACTTGAAAATGTAGAAGCCAGTGCAGGGTAATTACTTAGCTTAATTTTAATATTGTAGTGTCTCAGGGAATAGGAAGGCCTTAGGAAAGGGGGAGAGATGGGGTAACAGCTGGAGCACTCAGAACACATATACATAGATTACGTTAGCTATTTTATATAGGTGTGGTTTGTGGAGCCCCAAAACAATTATAATAACAACATCAAAGATCTTTGATCTCAGCTCACTATAACAGATACAATAATAATAAAATTGGAAATATTGCAAGAATTACTAAAATGTAACAGAGACACGAAGTGAGCACATGCTGTTGGAAAATTGAGCTGATACACTTGGTTGATACAGGGTTGCTGCAAACCTTCAATTTCTGAAAAAAATACATATTTGTGAAGTACAATAAAGCAAATTTTAAGAAAACAAGGTCAGCCTGTGTGTGAATTAAAATATATATGATTACTAATGCAGATTTAGACATATAGTTCAATAGAAGAGAATAGATTGTTGAGAGACAGTCAGAAATACATCTAGGATCTTGGTATATGATAAAAATGGCAATGCAAGTCACAAGGAAAAAAGGTAGATTAATAAATATATGACACTGAGCCATTCTGAGTTACTTCATGACACATACGTAATTAATATATATTTGTATTAAACACTAAACATATAGAAAAAAATGAATAACCTGTAAAAAATCTAATAGAAATGAGCATTTATAAAACATGATTGAAAAATGATTCCTGAGTCAGACTACATCAAAATATAAGACACAATTAAGACCAAAACTTAAAAACCTGTATAAACGCAATTAAAGGACAAATGGTACTATAGAAGAAGGTATTTATAGTGTATAAAACAGAGAAGATAGTAGGATCCAGCTATGTGAATAGCTTCTAAAAATCAAGAAGAAAAAAAGTAAAAAAATATTTAAAGTGGAGAAATTTTTGACCAAAATATATATGAAAATATGTTCAACCTGATTAATAATAAAGTGAATGCAAATTAAAAGAAAACTTTTTTGTTTCTACATCCAAGAAGATAGGCAAAAATTAAATTTCTTACTGCACTTGTTTAGAAAGATTAAAGGAGCAAAAGATACTAGCATCAGAGTAAACAGGCAACCTACAGAATGGGGAAAAAATTTTTGCAATCTACCCATCTGACAAAGGGCTAATATCCAAAATCTATGAGGAACTTAAACAAATTTACAAGAAAGAAACAATCCCAACAAAAAGTAGGCGAAGGATATGACCAGATCCCTCTCAAAAGAAGACATTTACACAAACAAAAAACATGAAGAAAAGCTCATCATCACTGATCATTAGAGAAATGCAAATCAAAACCACAGTGGGATACCATCTTATGCCAGTCAGAATGATGATCATTAAAATGTCAGGAAACAACAGATGCTGGTGAGGTTGGAGAAATAGAAATGCTTTTACACTCTTGGTGGAAGTGTAAATTAGTTTAACCATTTTGGAAGACAGTATAGCAATTCCTCAAAGATCTAGAACCAGAAATATCATTTGTCTCAACAATCCCATTACTGGATATATAACCAAAGGATTATTAATCATTCTACTATACTATAAAGACACATGCATGCGTATGTTTATTGCAGCACTATTTACAATAGCAGAGACTTGGAACCAACCCAAAAGTCCTTCAATGATAGACTGAATAAAGAAAATGTGGCACATATACACTATGGAATACTATGCAGTTATAAAAAGAATGAGATCATGTTCTTTGTATGGACATGGATGAAGCTGGAAGTCATCATTCTCAGCAAATAATACAGGAAGAGAAAACCAAACACAGCATGTTCTCACTCATAAGTGGGAGTTGAACGGTGGGAACACATGGACACAGGGAGGAGACTATCACACACTGGCCCATCGGGAAGTGGGGGTAAAGGGGAGGGAGAGCATTAGGACAAATACCTAATGCATGTGGGCTTAAAACCTAGATGACAGGTTGATAGGGGCAGTAAGCTAACTTGGCACATGTATACCTATGTAACAAACCTGCACATATTCTGGAACTTAAAGTAAAATTAAAAAAAAAAAAAAAAAGAAAGAAAGATTAGAGGAAAGTGAACCTTACATACACTTCCATTAGTATTGTAAGTTTTTAGAATTATTTTGCTGAGCATTTTTGCAAAATTTAGAAAAAAATTAAAGTACACTTAGCTATTATGCTTATAGGAAGATATTTTTATGTACCCTAAAAACACATATGTGTTTTAGTGTCAGAACAAATATTATAATCTAAAACTAATATATATTCATATATACTTTGGCATAAGGAAATGTAGCTGGTTTGATCTTCTATCAAAACCACTCAATAGTACTTATTGCCATATAGTGAAAATGAATACGCTATGTTTGAACAGATTATATTTTTATATATCAAAGAGGTTACATTTTCTAAATCTCAAATGTTGAGTCAGAAAAACAAACTGAATAATAAGACATATTTTTTCACCATTATATACATTTTAAAGGGTTGATAATATATTTAAGATTATATATATATATATGTATACATATTCACAGAGAAAATATAGAAAGCATAGATTAAATAGATAAATTCTAATTGATGGTAATTATTTCTCCCAGTGAGAGATAAAGGTAATAGGATTATACTTAAAGGGAAACATGGGAAAAATCAAGCTGATTTTTACTATAAATTTAAAAAATAATTCTAAATTTTATATTTTATGTTTAATCCCCCCATATGTGTCAGTGTTTTAGGTTTTCATATTACACTAACTTGATTTTTACATATATTTAAAAGTATTCCCTAATTTTATTGCCAATTTTAGTCATATTTTCCCACAATTGACTCTTCATTTGAGGCTCTGTGACAAATCTACATTTCTTCCAATTTCCCTTTGAATTTATTTTAATTTTCTCCTGTCTATGAGAATTTTTTCATTTCCTTGAGTATACATAGTTAATGTTATTAAATTCTCTTTTCTGTTTTCCTTTAGATGTTTTAATTTAAGTCCTTATTGAATTTCTGCTTAAAATATCAGGAGAGAAAAATAAACTTATGCTAATTTTCAAATGGCTGCCACACCATAAACTTTGAGAAAAACCGTTTTTGAGAAATCACCTATACCATAAGGAGATAAAGAGAAAGTAAACAAAAATTAATAAAAATAAGTGACTGTTCCAAAAAGAAATGCTCAAAGTTTAATCTACCTTACACAAGTGTACACAATGAGTATATATCCTACAGACTATATTTTCAAAATTTTCATTAAAAAATTAGGACATTCCAGCCTGGCATGGTGGCTCACGCCTGTAATCCCAACACCTTGGGAGGCCAAGGTGAATGGATCACCTGAGGTCAGGCATTTTAGAACAGCCTGACCAACATGGTGAAACCTTGTCTCTTAAAAATACAAAAAATTAGCTGAACATGATGTAGGGTGCCTGTAATCCAGCTACTTGTGAGGCTGAGGCAGGAGAATTGCTGGAACCCGGGAGGCGGAGGTTGCAGTGAGCTGAGATTGTGCCACTGCATTCCAGTCTAGACAACAAGAGCGAAACTCTGTCTCAAAAAACAAGAACAAAAGAAACAAACAAACAAACAAAATTTAAGACATTCCTTTAAGTGGCCTAATAGGAAAATGTAAGCCCTCACAAATTACATTCTGTCTTCTAATTCAATTATTTCTGAATACTGGTAGGAATAACTTTTTACTTATACATAATCCATTTTCTGTATGTTTTTTTAACTCATAGATGTATTTGCTTGGATCCAAATATTTGCATGTCACCTTATTGCTATTCATCACTATGCAAACTGTGGCACACAGTAGCAAAATGGTCATTCAAAACATTTTTCTGACAATGTGACAAACTTTTAGTATATTTTCAAAGCAGGATAAAGTTACTGATTAGATATACTATCAATAGACTAAAGCCACTATTTAATCTTGGATTCTGACAAAATACATGTTAATCAACTGCTTGAGCCACAAACCAAATAAACTATCAGTTCTTTGTTTTCATTATTACAATTTCTTAAAATCTTTCATGAATTCTCCTTGAATTTTCCCATTTAAGTGACTAATTTTTTCATATTAAAGCAAAATGTTCTGATGGATTTATAATGTCCCCTAAAATCAAATCTAAACTATCTTAAAATAGGGGCTATAGTACTCTCAAAACCATTGTGCTGTATCTTAAATTTACACTAATCTAATGCTTTCTGCAATGCACTTATACTAAGCATGTTATATGTAAGCCTAAAACTCACACAGACTGGTTTCTTCGAAGATGTTTTCATTATCACACTTTATTAATGAACACTATTACCCTAAATGTTGGTGATACCTTGTACAATTCTATTCACCTTCCTATTTTAAAATATGCACTTTTTACCACTTACAACTAAGATTCCTAGTCCCTCTTCTCTGTGTTTTCTACTTAGAATTATTGTAGTTCTTCTCCAGCCATGTATTTGTAGCATTCATCAAAATTTCTTGACTTGAGTACATCTCACATTTCCCCTCAAGTATGTGTTTCTTATCTTCACACTACACAATTCCTGTTTTGCCAGAGGCTCACTTTTTGATATCAAAATAAATTCAATATCATTTATGATACTATCTAATGCACTATTTATGCTTTTTCCTTTCTAAAATCATTAACCAGAAAAAAGGTAAAAATATCACATGATCCCAAAGTCTTTTGATCCATGAACAAGACTTCAAAGCTTGGCTTGACATTTACACCCATACAAATCAAAACACTAATTATGTTCATCAAATGGGAGGCCCTGTCTTTTCTTCAGACTTGTATTTCTGGAGTTTATTCTCCATGTTATGGGCATATCTATCTTTTCAAAAGATTTTGCCAATACTTGTAAAGACATGCATATGGCCACAGTGCATTCCACACATTGATCTCATTTTGTTCTAGTTTTATGCTTTAAGTTTTTCTCTTTACCACTTAATCTAGATTGCAAAGTAGTTTTGCAATTGTGAATAGTGCCTTACTCTAATTTCTACATCCCTCACACTTTTAGAACATGCTAATTACCTTTGGAATTCTGTGATCCTTGGATGTTTAATAAGTTTTGGTAGGACATTGCTTTATATTGCATTGCTCTATATTGGTTTTAGATATATAATACAATGTATTTCTAAAATCTCACATAAGAAATGAAATCAATACTGTTCAATTACAGGTCCTAGTCCTGGTAATAACCAAATCTTATTGATAAAATATTGTCACTAACCATAATGCTTTCATTAGGGAATGGAATCATAGTTCTTCTATTCTGTCAACACGTATTTTCTTGTGACTGGCAAAGAGTATTCCTGAATAAATGAACAAATGAGGTGGAATGAAGTGAATATATGAGAGAATGTGAATCAGGTTGTATGGTGCTTCTTTCTCCAAAAGTTCCAATTTACTTTCCACAAGAATATGCTCCTTTGCTTTGTATTATTCTGATTAATCCGAATTTTTTGATTTTCACTTCCTCTGATGCCTTTTTTCCTTTTCTTTTTTTTAAATCTGTTTTGTAAAGTTAAAAAATGATGAAAAATGTGTAAGTGACTTAAAACGGCTCATAGCTCTGTTGTTCAAGTGGAAGAAATTGAGTACACAATTAAAATATGGCATAGAACCTACAATAAGGAGCACGAGAAGTAAAGATTATTGAATATTAAAGATCACTTGGAAAAAGATTCATAGAGAAAGAAATATTTACATGATACTATGATTAGGTTTTCTGCAGCCAGTTCATAAGGAGCATAGATTCCATATAGACCAAACAGCATAAGCAATAGGGTGACAGAGAGAGGTATTCAGTGACTTCTCCAGGTTTGAATTGCGGGAACTAAAGTAGGACTTGTGAAATAAGGGGAGAATAGATTTCACAGGGATAAGGGACAAGCTAATGAAAAAGCCAAAGAGTTTGAATATTATGTGTAGGCAACAAGGAGCTCTGAACATTTTACAAGCATACAATGACATGATTAGCTTTATGCTTAAGAAGAGAACCCAGGGGGAAGTACACATATTGAATGGAAGATAGAGAGCTTGAAAGCAGGTTACTCAGACTAGAGATAATAAAAATCCTAACAGAGGCCAAAAGATTTTCCTGATACTTATAAAGACAAAGTCTATAAGTCACTAAATGACCCAAATTAGAACTTTATATAAATAAATGCAAGAAAACACTGAGATAAAAACACAAATATTAACACATGTGCTTTTCCTACATATACATGGCCCATTTTACTAATTACTTCAAAATAAAGCAAAACGGAAATTCCATTTATCACCTCCAAATGTAGTATTTATATATATATATATAATATAGATGGTACATATATGGTATGTATATAGGATGTGATACATACACCCTGTGTATATATATATATACACACACACACACACACACACACACACACGCGTATATATATACACACACACATATCCTATATATATATATACACATATATATACACATACATATATATAGGATATATACACACACACACACACATACTGTATATATATATATCCTATATATATGTATGTGTATATATATGTATATATATATACACACACACACACACACACACACCCCCTAAGGAGATAAATAGTGTGTATGTGCATGTATACATATATATATAAATGCATATATAAACAGTATATATATAGTGTTTATATGTGTATATATGTATATATACGTATATGTGTATGGTATATATATATATATATACTTACATATACATATATATACACATATACATATATACATATATATACACACACACATATGTATACATGAGTGTGCGTATTATATATATATACGCACACCCTATATATATATACACACATATATATACCCTATATATATACACCATATATATGTATGTATGTGTGCACACACACATATATATATATATATATATATCTAAAATCCCACATAAGAAATTAGATCAATACTGTCCAATTACAGGTCCTAGTACTGGAAATAACCAAATCCTATTGACAAAATATTGTCATTAACCATAATGCTCTCATTACATATATACACACACACATATATACATGTATATACACACACACACGCACACACATACACATTAAAATGTAAGAAACTCGTATTTCTTGATTCCTTTTATTTTTAATTTCTTTCTGATTAATTCTACTATCTAAATGATTAAAATGAGGTTGGGGTTGTATATCTGTTTTTAAACCAGTATCATGCAGAGAGAATTAACTGTTTAGAAAGTAATAATCATTTTAGAAATCTTCTTAAGAATTAATATTGGTACAACTAAAATAGATAATCTGAATCAAATGTTATTTTCTATTACTCTTATTCCGTTAAACATTCTAGTGTGTTTGAGCACTTGCTTATTTTTTTTTTGTTGTTGTTAAACCGAACCCTATTTTAAATGCTTTCTGAGATTGAAAAAGTGCTCTCTGCCCTTCACCAAAATTTTAAAAATTATTCCTTCTCTTGTGTTTCACAGTTCTATAGACATTGCCTTCAGAAGCAAAACTTAAGATCATTTCCTAGGTGATTTGAAATTAAAATCTCTACCAGCGCTTACAAGTTGAACAGAAAATTAATAGATGTCATGTTTGAGGGAGTCAGGAATTGTTTTTAATTTGATAGATAATAGAGACAGAGGAATCAGAAATATCTTTAGCATATTGTATAAAGAGGGTAACATAATTAAGAAAGTGCCTTTACAGATTAATGAGAGAGTTCACTCACTCACTACTCAATAAATGGAAGCTGCTTATCAAAAGCATCAACTACAAACAGAGAAAAATACTTAAAAGATGAAATATGTGAAAATAACTAACAAAAGGTTACATCAAGCTTAAAAAGCTATTAGTGGAGTTATAACTAAGTCAATATATATAAATATATGAAAATTAATCTGAAGAAAGTACACTAAAATTTCTATAATCTTGCATATTTTATCTTCATTTTCCTGTAAGACTATAAGATTATATACTAAGAGATAAAACCAAATGATAATAGAAGCATAGAAATTAGTTTAACAACTATAAAATATGTATATTTATTTGTATGAATTATATCATCAAATTTGACAGTGAGAAGATGGAAAATCGGTAAGTCCAAATAAAGTTGTGATAAAATATAGAAAAAGTGAAATTAAGGAAATGAAGCTCCTGTGTAGTTTCTACTACTAAAAATGTCTTGACTTGGGCATAGAAACTTAACTGGAATTATCTTTTTCGCTTTTTTTTCTAGTATAAAATCTACAGAGGTAATGAGAAACTACTACTATTATAATTTAGACAATGTAAACATCCATTGTCTTTCTTTACAGAATCAGGTAAAAAAACCTTACATTTCATAAGGAACTAAAAAAGAGCCCACATAGCCAAGACTACAAGGCTGCAGTAATCACAACAGCATGGTACTGGTACCAAAACAGACAGATAGACCAATGGACCAGAACAGAGGCCTCAGAAATAATGCCACACATCTACAGCATCTGATCTTTGACAAACCTGACAAAAGCAAGCAATGGGGAAAGGATTCCCTGTTTAATAAATGGTGTCAGGAAAACTGGCTAGCCATATCCGGAGAGCTGAAACTGAATACCCTCCTTACACCTTACAGAAAAATTAACTCAAATGGATTAAAGATTTAAATGTAAGACCTAAAACCATAAAAACCCTAGAAGAAAACCTAAGCAATACCATTCAGGACATAGGCATGGGCAATGACTCCATGACTAAAACACCAAAAGCATTGGCAACAAAAGCCAAAATAGACAAATGGCATCTGGTTAAACTAAAGAGCTTCTGCACAACAAAATAAACTATCATTAGAGTGAACCAGCAACCAACAGAATGAGAAAAAATTTTTGCATTCTACCCATCTGACAAAGGGCTAATATCCAGAATCTACAAATAACTAAAACAGAAAAAAAAAAAAAAAAAAAAAAAAAAAAAAAAAAAAAAAAAAAAAAAAAAAAAAAAAAAAACAAGAAAAAAACAAACAGCACCATCAAAAAGTGGGCGAAGGACATGAAAAGACCCTTCTCAAAAGAAGACATTTATGCAGCCAATAAACATATTTTAAAAAGCTCATTATCACTGGTCATTAGAGAAATGCAAATCAAAACTACATTAAAATACCATATCACGCCAGTTAGAATGGTGATCACTAAAAAATCAGAAAACAACGAATGCTGGAGAGGATGGGAGAAATAGGAATGCTTTTACACTGTTGATGGGAGCATAAATTAGTTCAACCATGTGGAAGACAGTGTGGTGATTCCTCAAGGATCTAAAACTAGAAATACCATTTGATCCAGCAATCCCATTACTGAGTATATACTCAAAGGATTATAAATCATTCTATTATAAAGACACATGCACACATATGTTTATTACGGCACTGTTCACAATAGCAAAGACTTGGAATCAACCCAAATGCTCATTTATGATAGACTGGATGAAGAAAATGTGGCACACATACACCATGGAATACTATGCAGCCATAAAAAGGGATGAGTTTATGTCCTTTGCAGGGACATGGATGAGGCTGGAAACCATCATTCTCAGCAAACTGACAGAAGAATAGAAAACCAAACACCATATGTTCTTACTCATAAGTGGGTGTTGAACAATGAGAACACATGGTAACAGGGAGAGGAACATCACACACCAGGGCCTGTTGGGGTATAAGGGGGTAGGGGAGAGGTAGCATTAGGAGAAATACCTAATGTAGGTGACAGAGTGATGGATGCAGCAAACCACCATGGCACATGTATACCTATGTAACAAACCTGCACATTCTGCACATGTACCCCAGAACTTAAAGGTCTAATAAAAAAAAATGGAAAAACCCTTCAAGAAATAGACTCAGATGTTTTCATATTATGCCCACTCTTTCTTTGGATTCTACTCCTTTGTTTTCTGCTATAGGATTTTGCCCTCTTTTGGGGGGATAAGAAATGTTTTGACTATAAGCCCCCATCTTCTACCCCGGTACCCTAGCTGTATCAACATGTATAAGTGCAGTAGGCATCATATTTGAGGAGTATGTCAGATTCATTTCTACTCCTGGTACTATTTTGAGATTGTTACTAGAAAAGAAAATAGGCTAAGGAATAGACAATTCCTAAAAGAAGGTATGCAAATGGCCAACAAATATATGAAAAAATAATCAACATCATTAATGATCAAGGAAATATAAATAAAAACCACAATGTGATACTGCTTTACTCCTTCAACAATGGCCATAATCAAAAATTCAAAAAATAATAGATTTTGGCAAGGACGTGGTGAAAAGGAAACACTTTTACACTGCTAATGGGAATGTAAACTAGTTAACCTACTATGGAAAACAGTGTGGAGATTTCTTAAAGAACTAAAAGTAGAATTACCATTTAATCCAGCGATCCCACTACTGAGTATCTACCCAGAGAAAAATAAGTCATTATAGCAAAAAGATACTTGAACGGGCATGTTTATAGCAGCATAATTTGCAATTGCAAAAATATAGAACCAGTCCAAGTGCCCATCAATCAATAAATGGATAAAGAAATTGTGATACACACACACACACACACACACACACACACACACACAACCCACAGTGTTGAATACTACTCAGCCATGGAAAGAAACAAAATAATGGCATTTGCAGCAACATGGATGGAATTTGAGACTATTATTCCAAGTGAAGTAACTCAAGAATGGAAAACCAAACATCATGTGTTCTCACTCATGAGTTGGAGCTAAGCTATGAGGATGCAAAGGCATAAGAATGATACAGTGGATTTTGGAGACTTGGAGGAAAGGGCGGGAGGAGGGTGAGAGACTATAAATCAGATACAGTATATACTGCTTGGATGATGGATTCATGAAAACTTCAGAAATTACCACTAAAGAACTTATTCATGTAACAAAATACCACCTGTTCTCCCAAAACGGGTGAAAATAAAACAATAACAAATAATGTTGATGATATGTAACATTTTGAAAGGAGGATTTCATGGATATTTTTTAGGAGTTGGTAGAGATTTAAGCCTGTATCTTAAACTTGATGTGTCTATAGAACTGTGGATTTTTCTCTCCAAATTGATTTCCTGCACATACCACACAGGGTCTAAAATGAGTCTTTCAGGTCATTTTCGAACAGTGCAATTACATCATGTTTGGCATCATTTTATCATTAAGCATATTTTACCCTATTCTTATTTTGTTAAAGCTGGTCCTCTGCATATATATGTTCTTTTTTCACTGACCAGAATGTTTAATTAATTAGAATATTCCACCTCACCATCATTCTGCAGAATGAAAGTTTACTGTACAGCTATTTTTGGTTGCTTGAAATAGTGCAAAGCTATTCACAATGATGAGTACTTGAATTTGCTGATTGTACACATGAGTAATTCACAATATCTCATTAGTCATGAGGGGAGCAGACAAGTTAATTGACTGCTTGACGAACAAAACTCCCCAAAGAGGGCTGTCTTTCATGACTTAAGTCCCATTAATCAACAAATACTCATTGAGCTCCAGCTGTGTGCCTTGCATGATGCTGGAGATGCCGGTACAAGTGCAAATCAAGACCCCTGTCCCAGAGAATCTTTTGATTCGGTTGAAGAACATGATGCACACATGGCAGCACCAGGAAAACATGCTGTATTCATGAAAACGAGCACGTCACATACCCAAAAAAGGTGCCGACTTGCACAGAATGTGATAACAGAATCAAATAACGTGAAAGATACCCCTTGCACACGCTGACCAAGGAATGATAAAACACAGAGCCCACCCGCAGGAGGTGTTAACAAGGAGGGGCTCCTTCACGCATGGCCACCTGACATGCCATATGTCTAGGATAAGAAATAGACACTAACTGCTATTTTCAGGCCCCAGAGGTAGGGGAGGAAGCAATCCTCCAAAGTTGCTGGGGAGTTTTGCTTTGTTTCTGTTTCTGATTGTGTTTTCTGATGACACTGGGAGTTCGCTCTGGGAACACAGGATGGAGGCCGTTAGGAAAATGGACCTTTCCATTGAGGGAAATCCCAAAGTCAAAACACCCACTGAAACAAAACAAACAAAAGACAATGAATATTTAGACACTGTCTAAATTATAGTAGTAGTTTCTCATTACCTATAGATTTTATACTAGAAAAAAACAAAAACTTAATTCCAGGCAAGTTTCTATGATGAGAAAATTAGAAAGAAGTGAAACAGTATAATTCCTTAAAATATAAATCTGGTTTTATATTTCTAAATTTAAAGCCTAGCAGAAAGCCTGGGAGTCTTGAGGTGCAGTAATAGATTTAATCTATCTGAGGGTGTTTATTTTGATTTACATGAATTGGACACCTCTGTGAAATACACAGCTGAGTACCACGAAGCAGGCACTGGTAGCTGAGCTCTGCTGATTTGTTGGGTGGGACCCCAGGCACATCTGGATATTCTTAAGATAGATTCTGAAAACTTTTTTGGTGGAAATTGTTTGACTACATCCCTTTTACCTATGTGAGATATTTTGCATATGCCTCATTGATTCATTTCCTATAGCTTCACACCTGGTATTATTTTCCTTATATAACTTCCAAGATATCTATTTATTCTACAATCATTGAAATTTGTTTTATATCTTCTAAGTCCACATTTCTACCACAATCTTGAGGCTTCCCAAATCTAATCTATATTTATACCAAAATTCCTGGTGAGCTACCAACTCTGATACAGCTCTGATCTCTGGAAAATAATTGAAAATCCTTTTGGGGATGCCAGTGATTATGTGCATGTGAACACTAATGTGTCTGTTAAATAATTCCATGCTGTTTGGAAGATCTGTAGGTTTAGCATGTGCGCATATTTTATTTCATCACATCTCTCCTCTAGTGGTTTTGCCACCAGGCCTGAAAGAAATTTGTTAGGTTACATAGAATATTCTTCGGGACTATGTGTTTTCAACAACTATTTGCTAATTGTTTATTACCAGTGGACACTAGAGAGGTATAGGTAAAGTGATAACAGTATCTGACAGATTGTTAAACAGGTTGGAAACAATTTAGGTGTTGTAAAACTTTCATGGTAAGTTACATATGGTGGCAGTTACTAGTCATGGGCAATAAGAACACCTAACTGTTGGCAATAGAAAAGAAAAACAAAAAATCAGTCTTTCCCTGTAGATAGTTTGAGAAGCACTGTCTCTCATTAAGGTGGATAATTTGAAGGTGTATTAATAACAGAGCATTCTGCGTTTAAATAATGTAATTCTAGTTCCAAATACAATATTAAAAAGAGTAGAAAGATGTGGATATGAGAAACTTGAGAGGAAAGGTAAGTCAAATCCAAATATCATGTATAAGATTCAGGTAGAAATGCCTTAACAGACATTTTTGAAGAGTTACTCAATTGTTAATGTCACAAAAGGGAACCGCAAAAATACTTGCTGAATCCTTATATTTATAGCTTATATAGAAGAGAGAGCAAGACCGTTTTGTCCTGCCTGTATGTAGAAGTCATGAAAGATGAGAAGTAGATGAGGCACAAATACATGAGTGATCTGAATATGAGCATATGCCATTTAATTTTTACAGTCCTATCTCTACTGAAAACTGTGGCAAAATATTTAATAATACTCCATTTCAAGCACCCAAAGGTAAAGGTTTTCATTTCATAACATTCATTGCAGGCAAACTTTATTGGGCTTCTGTATGTTTGGTACTTTAATAATAACACAAAATCTTTTACATGTTATTTCATGTGAACCTTACAAAAATCCTGCTATACAAGAAAGTATTTATTTTCATTTTATAGAGGAAGAAATCATCAGTAAGTGCCTGGTGAGACTAAGGCTCAAAAGGAAATGGTCAAACAAAAAGCCAACACATTGACAGATAAAGAATACTTCATTGAGCAACTGCAAAATTCATGTCTTTCAAGCCCTCATGGAATACTCACTAAGACTGAGAATATTCTAAGGCATAAAATAAATCTTATAAAATTTAAAATAATTGAAATCATGAAGGGTATTTTCTCAGTTAATAATTGAATAAAAAAGAAAAAAATCAAGAGCAAGGCTACAAAATATCTCAAAATATCTTCAAACACTTGAAAATTAAACATACTTCTAAACAGGTGAGGGAGGAAGTTTAAAAATAAGCAATAAAATATACAGAACTAAGCAGAATGAATACAATACATGTGAGATACCACCAAGTTGAACTACAACTACAGCAGTGTGGAGAGATACACATATATTTACCCTTGAAAACAGGCAGTCTCAATTCAAAAATGTAAGTTCTCACCTCCACAAACTAGAAGGGAAAATAAACATAAAGCAAACAGAAGGAAGAAAATAATAAAAATAAGAGCAGAAATTAATTACATTATATATCACCTATTTAGAAAACATTTATGAAATGACTAAAAACAATAAATGAATATCAATGAGACAAAATGTTGGTCTTCAGAAAAAATCAGTAACAGTGATAAAATTGATAAAACGAAAATTACAAATATTTTTTAAAAGACACAGATCACCAATATCAGTAATAAAACAGGGATATCACCATGGATTTTGAACCAACAAAGTATAATAAAAAAAAATTAAACAAAACTTTTATGTCTTATAAATAAGACCAAAAAAAAGAATTTCTGAAAAAACACAAATGATTAACAGGCAACCAAAATGAAACAATCAGAATAGTTATATAGGCATTAAAGACATTTAATTTTTAATTTAAAAATTCTGAAAAAAATAATTGCCAGATTTCAAATGGTTTCCATGAACAGTTCAAATACATATTTAAAGAATAATTTAAACCACTTTTATACATACTTTTCCAAAAAACAGAAGGGGCAATATTTTCCAACTCTTTTTATGAGACTTATGTTATTGTGAAACTATAGCCAGACAAAAATGATTTTTTAAAAAACCACACTATGATATCACATGAACATAGTTAAAAAAAATCATCAGTAATATCAAGCCAATTGGATACAACAAAGAATAAAAATAGTTATACAAGATGACCAACTGAGATTTATTATAGGTATGCAAGAGTGGTTCCACATTTGAAAATCAATGTAAACTATTGTATCAAAAAGCTAAGAAGAAAAAACATTATTATTATTATTATTATTTTGAGAGACAGTGTCACTCTGTCACCCAGGCTGGAGTGCAATGGCATGATCTGGACTTACTGCCCAGGTTCAAGTGATTGTCCTGTCTTATGCTCCTGAGTAGCTGGGATTACAGGCACGTAACACCATGCCTTGCCAATTTTTGTCTTTTTAGTAGAGATGGGTTTTCACCATGTTAGTCAGGCTGGTTTCAAATTCCTGACCTCATGATCAGCCTGCCTTGGCTCTCCAACGTGCTAGGATTACAGTTGTGAGCCATTGCACCTGGCCTATATTGTTTTAAATTGATGCAGAAAAAGCAGTTGACAAAATCCAACACACAATCAATGTAGAAAATCACAACAAATTTGGAATAGATGGGAACTTCCTTAGGATAATGAATAGCATCTACAAAATAGCATCTATGGCTACCATCATACTTAATATGATGGAAAATAAATCCTCAAACTGTATAATCTAGTATAAATGCTCACATATAGACTATACTAATATCCTTGCATAATACTTTTAATGGCAAAAGAGTAAATGCTTTTCCACTAAAATTGGAAACAAGACAAAGATGTCTACTCTCACTTTGCCTATTTTAAATAATATCAGAAGTTCTAGACAATGCAATAAGAGAAAGAAATAAAACACATACAAATTATAACAAAATAAATGAAAAAATCATATGTACACATGACATATTTGCTTACGTAGAAAATTCAAACCTATTTACAAAATAATTTCTAGAAATAATTGAATTGATTAAATTGGCAGGAAACAAGTTCAAAGTGATGCTGAGTGAAAAGGATAATCTTAAAAGGTTGTATTCTGCATGATTCCATTTATATAACATTAATTAAATGACAAACATATAGACATGGAGAAGAGATAGTAATAGCCAGGGAAACAAAGGGATAGGGAAAAGGGTGGAGAAAGTGTCAATGCTATTAAATAGTAGCAAGAAGGGTCCTTGCCATAGAACTTTTCTGTGTCTTGACCATGGTGGTGGTCATACAAGTTTACAAATGTGATAAAATTGCACAGAGGTAAATATACACATACACACGAGAATATGCAAAACTAGTAAAATCTTAGTAAGACTGATGGACTGTACTAATGTAAATTTCCTGGCAAGATATTGCTATTGGTTGATGAATATAACTAGTTACTCAGTATTATTTTTTATACTTGCATGTGAATCTAAAGTTACATCACAAATGGTAAAATGAATAAAGGGAATGGCTTTGCCAACTTTTACAGAGCTGCTGAGGGTGAAGGAAGAAATAGAACTATGCTTTGTCACTCTTAGACTGAGGTTCTTTTCCCTTCAAAATGGTAAGTGCTCAAGGTAAACAATGACATAAATTGAAAAAAAGTTATTATTACTAGTTATTTGTCTGAGCTTATGTTATTTTTCTATTAATTCCTATAATTAATTGAAAAGACAGATAAAATTATAAAAGTGCAATAGTCACGGAAACAAAGGCATAACAGACCAGAAAAAAAGTTGGGCCAGCAAGTATTCTTTGCCATGCATAATCATATTAGAACATAGAAGTGTGAAACTGAACATCATGTACAGAGTTACTATACTGCTGACTCACTTGTAATTTTCTTTTTTTCTGGGTGATCTACACATATACATGTTTTTAATTAAAAATAATAATCTTTAAATTTAAAATGAGAAGAAAGAAAAGCAAATTGTCGATGGTATCTGGGTAAGTGTACCTCTTTCCTATTTGCTAATGTTTATAACAAATAACCACAAACTTAGTGGTTTTGACAACACAAATTTATTTTCTTTCACTTCTGGTGATCAGAAATGGGTCTTGTAGGCTAAAATTAAGCTGTCAGCAGGACTGTATTTCTCCTAGAGACTCTAGGAAAGATCCATTATTTACCTTTTCCAGAAGCTTCCAGAGACTGTTTACATTCCTAAGTGCATGATCTCCTTCTAGATATGATATATTTTCAACCTGTGCTTTTGTTCTCACACCTTCTTATTTGACTCTGACCCTCCTACCTTTCTTTTCTAAGGATCTTCGTGATTACTTTGGGGCCATCTGGGTAATCCAGAGTAGCCTTCCTATCTCAAGATGGTTAACTTAATCATATCTGTAAAGTGTCTTTTACCACAAAAAGGAATACAATCACAGATTTCTGGGATTAAAACACAGACATCTTTGGGGGATCATTATTTTGTCTACTACATGGGTAAATTGATAATAAATTCTCACATTTCAAAGTACAAGTTCAAGACCAAGTAATCACTGAGTCAATGTTATAAAATATTTCATGACTTAAAAGTGCATATCGCCATAATTTTGTCATAATTTGGTAATATGATCCACTTCATGTAGGTGTCCCCATTTTAGAGTGTATGAATCTGAAATGACAAGCAAAGCATTCTCTAGTTACAAAAATTTTATCTTTATAAAGTGGGAATATTCACAATGACTGCATATGCTGGATAATCAGCAGAAATTTTAATAATGTGAAGCATTTTCTATTAAATTTTTTATTTTGGTAAAATAAATTCTCAAACTGTATAATCTAGTATAAATGCTTACATACAGACTATACTAAAATCCTTGCATAACAGTTCACATAGGATAATTTCTCAATTTGAATGCAATACCACATAACATGTTTAATAATTGAATAATCAAATATTTTTAACCTGAAAAATGAATGTGGAATCTGCAATTATTAAAATTCAAGTGTTTATGAATGATTCATAATTTAATGATTATTACTGAATTTCACCTTTCACTACCACAATCAAAAGAAAAAAAGAAATCCTGGATCTTCTTAAATGATAAATTGTTCCGCAACATTCTCATGTATCAAATTTCCACAAAACAGTTGATTACTAATTCTCCTCTGGTCATGTGGCTAAAAATTAATGATTTATGGGATATGGGTTTCACTCTTTCATTGCATTTATAATTTATAATGTGGATCAACAAAGCCAAAATAAGTCTCCAGCGTGCCAGTTATAGTGGTGTATGATAGTTTGCATAACTGGAGGCCAGCTATACGTGTAAACCGTCTATTTGCAAGGCTTCGGTACAGCAAACTATTTGCCATCTCATTCTAGCTGTTTACCCTCTCTACTAAAATGCTGATAAATATTTAGTTAGTGAAGCTTATATTGTTATGCGCTTCTGTTTGTAATTCTATTTGAAATCAGAGAATTTCCACCAGGAAAATGGGTTTTGACACATACGTCAAAAAATACACACACACACACACACACACACACACACACATATAGATATTTTGGTAATATACTAAATACTTTCATCAGAATTAATAGTGGTAAGCTATGTGGTCCTGTTTTATTGTCTTGAGCCACATGGATCTAAAGTCATTTACAATTTTTACATAATATGACACGTATTTTCATAGGAAGATATTTGAGAGTAAACAAGAAACCTAAAATGAATTGCACTCAAATTATATTTCTCTGACTTATTTTTCTCTCTTATCACTACAAGATAGTAATGAAATTAGTTATGAAATATGTCTTACTAAGGTTCTTGCCCTCAGACAAGCAAATAAACTTAGAGATCTATAATAAAAGCAATCAGAGTCATCCTTGGGCCACAGAATCGAAACACATCCTATTTCCTGAGGCTAGTCCCTAACGTTTACAGTTCTGTTATTTTGTATTTTTTAGGAAAATTGAGAATTAAAAGGTTACACAGTTAACGCTAATGGCTGTGAGTCTATAATGTGTTTTAAATTTTTTTTGACTAAATAAATAACCCTGCATCCATCATTATTTTAAATGGTTGATATAACAAGCTGCAAACACATAACAGTACTGGCTTGTCAGACTTAGTGAAGAAGTAGCGTTAGAGAAAGCAGACTCACCATGAGTTGAAACAATATACATATGAGGGCTGTTACAAATAAACGCCTGAACAGAGTGCACAAAGGAAGAATGTTCCATTAGTTGGAAGGTAAGATGCTGTCAGATATAGGTGATGGGGAGGAAGGCAGCAAATCACACTGCCATGTGTGTTCCTATGTAACAATCTTGCATGTTCTTCACATGTACCCCCAAACCTAAAATGCAATAAAAAGTATATATATAAAAAAAAAAAAAAAAAAAAAGATGCTGTCAGGAAAGGAATACAGCAGTACTTACTCCGCCTATGCCTGACTTGTCATGCATTTAGCATTTGTTTTGTGAGAGCATACTCAGTCTTTAATTTAGTATTTCTAATGATTGATTAAGTTGACTCTCTATGGAGGGATGATTCCATACTACTAATGAGGAATGTAAATTATGTCTCTTGTTTATGTTCCATATAAAACACACACTGCAGCAAGGTAGCCGCTATCCATTTTATTGGCAAATGTTAACCTTGGGATATTGACAAAATGCAGAATGTAAAGTGTAGTAAGTTTAGCATAGTTCAAGATGTAATAAAATATTTCTAAATAAAAATAATATTCTTTTTGAGGATGGAATAACATCATTTTTTTCTGACAACATTAATAAAGTCTGCATTGGAACAACTGTTATGTCATCATCTAAACCTAACAGAAGTGGTCTAGCAACTAAAGCCTGAAATGATTTCCTTCCTTTATACTTTCCTTCTACTTCCTCTTTCTATTCCTTCTCCTCCTCCTTCTCCCGTTCCTACTTTTTCCCCTCTATTTCTTCTTTATTTATTTCCTTTGTCTTCATTCTCAATGTCACCAACATTTTTAACCATACGACTTATCCATGTGGTTAGGAGGCTCAAATTTTAAACACTGCAATTATGGTCATAAATCATATGAACATGGGAATGAAGAGGAGAGTATACAGAAAAAAAGGAAATGAATTGTAATTTCTGAAAGCTACTTCAGGCAGGGCCTGATTTATGCTTATAATCCTAGCACTTTGGGAGGCCTAGTTGGGCGAATTACTTGAGGTCAGGAGTTCAAGATCAGTCAGACCAACATGACAAAACCCTATCTTTACCAAAAACACAAAATTAGCCAGCCTTGGTGGTGTGCACCTGTAATTCCAGCTACTAGGGAGGCTGAAGCACGAGAATCACTTGAACCCAGGAGGCAGTGATTGCAGTGCGCTGAGAATGCACCACTACATGCAACAAAAGCGATTAATATATGGTCTTTCTTAAAAATTGTTGTTGTATTAAAGTTATGATGCTACGCACAATTGTTCATTTAAATTGTATGACAATTGTAAATAAACATTTGTATTTGAGTTATCTGGGATAGGAAAACTTTTGTAAGAAAAAATGAAACATTAGATTAATATATACTTACTATCACCACTATGTAAGTATATGATTACAAACTTTTATTTAATAATATGCATATGGAGAGAAATATCATGACATTGAAGAGAAATTTTTTCAGGTTGTCAGAGTGATCTAAATGACTAGATACTTTAGCATCTAGGATTGTTAACTGCAATTCTCTTAAGAAGTATACTGTAACAATTATTAAAAGCTGTGCTTAGATACCTAATACTCACCATCGTATTTTTAAAAACAAGCAATAAGGAAAGGATTCCCTGTTTAATAAATGGTGTTGGGAACTGGCTAGCCATGTGCAGAAAGCAGAAACTGGATCCCTTCCTTACACCTTATAGAAAAATTAACCCTAGATGGACTAAAGATTTAAAACTAAGAACTAACCCCATAAAAACCCCAGAAGAAAACCTAGGTAAAACCATTCAGGACATAGGCATAGGCAAGGACTCATGACTAAAACGTCAAAAGCACTGGCAACAAAAGCCAAAATAGACAAATGGGATCTAATTAAACTTAAGAGCTTCTGCACAGCAAAAGAAACAATCATTAGAGTGAACTGGCAACCAACAGAATGTGAAAAATTTTTGGAAGCTACCCATCTGACAAAGGGCTAATATCCAGAATCTACAAATAACTAAAACAAATATACAAGGAAAAAGCCCCATCAAAAAGTGGGCGAAGGATATGAACAGACTCTTTAAAAGAAGACATTTATGCAGCCAACAAACATATAAAAAATGCTCATCATCACTGGTCATTAGAGAAATGCAAATCAAAACCACATTGAGATACCAACTCACGCCAGTTAGAATGGCAATCATTACAAAATCTGGAGACAACAGATGCTGAAGACAATGCTGAGAAACAGGAATGCTTTTACACTGTTGGTGGGAATGTATATTAGTTCAACCATTGTGGAAGACAGTGTGGTGATTCCTCAAGGATCTAGGACTAGAAATACCATTTGATCCAGCAATCCAATTACTGGGTGCCCAAAGGTTTATAAATTGTTCTATTATAAAGACACACGCACATATATGTTCACTGTGGCACTGTTTACAATAGCAAAGACTTGGAACCAACCCAAATGCACATCAATGATAGACTGGATAAAGGAAATGTGGCACATATACACCATGGAATACTATGCAGCTATAAGAAAGGATGGGTTCATGTCCTTTGCGGGGACATGGATGAAGCTGGAAACCATCATTCTCAGCAAACTGACACATGAACAGAAAACCAAACACTGCATGTTTTCACTCATAGTGGGTGTTGAACAATGAGAACACATGGATACAGGGAGGGGAACTTCACACACTGGGGCCTGTTGAGGGGTGGGGGTGCTAAGGGAGGGATAGCAGGGGATGGGGGCATTGGGGAGGTACAACATTAGGAGAAACACCTAATGTAGGTGATGGGGGGATGGATGCAGCAAACCACCATGGCATGCATGTATATACCTATGTTACAATCCTGCACGATCTGCACATGTATCCCAGAACTTAAAGTGTAATGTAAAAAAATAGCCAGATGTCTGTAAAAATCAAATAATAACTTGACAACCAGGTGATAGTTGCTAAGAAACTGCATTGTTCTGTGAACACACGATGTATGAAGCATGGCCTAGATTCATATTCTACATTAAGCATCTTCCTTGGAGTTATCAAAAAAAAAAAAAAAATAGAGATGTTTCTACCACAAAAAAAAAAATTGTAGCATGAAATCTTCTGCAAGTTTCCTTCTTTAAAAGTTCAGCAAAAAATGAATCAGTTCATGTCTCTTAACCAGGAAATAAATTCTTAAATAAAAGAACAACCTGGGAATAACAAAATATGTGAAAAGTTTTCTTAGTACATAATAATCCTATTAGGGATCAAATTCAGTAAAAAGACAATTAAATAGAACCTTTAGTATCTAATAGTGAAAAACTGAGGTTTACCTTCCAATTATCTACCATTTTCTTTACAGGCAATTTGAAATTTCATACTACTAAAAGAATTTTAGCATTCTATTTAACATGAAATAGTTTTCTTAAATCTATTAATATAAGGATAGGAACTTATATGTATATAAGCATACATGGATATATATAAAGGCATTGATTTATATTTTAAATGTATATATAAAATATATATTCCAGATTTGTGCGTGTGTGTGTGTGTGTGTGTGTGTGTGTGTGTGTGTGTGTAGAGAGAGAGAGAAAGAGAGAGAGAGAGAGAGAGAGATCTAGACGAATATATTAAGGATAAAACTTTGTCTTTGGGGTACTAAAATAAACCGATAGTAATAATTATTCTTTGAAAGAAGGAAATAAGTATCCTACACAAATTAGTATTTAATGTAGGTAAGACCTCCTTTCTGGTTCTCTAGCCCATAATAGATTTTCTTTCACAGCCACACCTATATTCAGCTCAAGGAAAGATTTATTGATTAAGGTTATAGTTTATTCTTATTTTTATATAACTTTCAGAAGTTGATATTGAAGTTTGCAAGTTTACTTCATCAAAACCTTTAAGAGAATAAAAAGAAAAGTTGTAGGAGGAGAGAGAAGAAAATAGGAGGAGGAAGAAGGAACAAAAAAAGAACAAATTTGCATTCCCACATTGTAAAACAGGACAAATGATTGTTTATATTTTTCCCACAACCTCAGCTACTATCATCATACCTAAAATGTAAACAATCTTCCCTCTGAAGGACCATTTTGAAGACACATTAAATGGAATTCAATGTATTCTAAAATATTTCCCTGATCTAGTTACTAAAATAGCAGACATCCTATCTTTAAAAAAAATATTCAACAATTAAGATAATTTAAAAATTAGACAAAAATATTAGTGGCATTTTAAGTTTTATTTATTTTGAAATAAAAGCCTGTACAACATAACAATGCTATGTTAGTCAGTTGTAGGCAAACAAATAAAAAAACCTAAAAACAAAACTCTGTGGTATGGAAAATGGGAGTTCTCCCCAAAAAGTTAACCTCTTTATCATATGACAGTGACAAGGGGCTGGAGCAACATGATTTTGCATATTTAGTTTTACTATAGATTTCTTTTGTATATATAATGTATACAAGTATATTTCTATTATTTATATACACAGTACTGTGATATATTTATATGTATTCAATATTATTTGACTATTTTACAGGCTATGATATATATGTTTATTATATATGATATACCTAATATATATCATATATAGTATATTAAATTATATGTAATATATATCATATTGTATATACTAATTAAAATTATATTTTAATTCATTATATAATATATTCTTGAACATATATTTTATATGACATATTTTATAATATATGTTATATAATATTAAATAAATTTATATTTTATAGCACTGTGAAACAGAGTGGAACAAGTATATTTGTTTTTATATTTTTAGGTTAAAATAGAAGTTGGAACATATATATCCTTACTTAGAGTCTAAAGCTTTTAGGGGAAAGTCAGTGGATTGCATAAGCTACACTTAGTAAGAGACACATTCCTCCATACACCATGTGCTGAGGAAGGATTTAGGTTGTTAGCTACCTCAGGAATTGTTAAAGGTTGATTTCATGTACCTGCCCTTGTGCAAACACTTCCTCACAGTAATATGATCATGAAAGAAAAACTTTCCATATTTGAGTTTTTACAAATTAGTATAAAGTCTGAGTTCTTTGAAAATCATGATGATCTATTAGAAGAGAGTGGGTAAGAGAATGATAAATACATCAGTAGTACCTGCTTTCTTGTGAGTTTAGTAGTCCTATTTTGAAGACTGTTACTAAAATAAGTTCTGAAATTACTTGAGCAATGGCATTATTATTAGGTAAATGCAAAAACTTTAAAAGTGATTATTTTGAAAAAAATTTGGTTGGTTCTCCTGCCAATTTTTGTGTAGGACTCATTGTTTCTATGTATGTTTCATATTTGACTAAGTAACCACTCTTCAGCATTGTGAGAAAGTTTCCTCAATGGCACTCTAAGAACTCAGAGATTATTATCATCTTAGATAAAAATTACATGGAAAGACAAGGGAATTAGGAAAAACAACAAAAGTTAACAGTTGTTAGATTAGTTTGAAGAATATGCAGACTCATTATCTCTATGTGGAAAGAAATTATTAACATAAAAGCATGGTCAATTAAGTTATGTGTATCTATAATATACATAAAATACCAAAATATCATATGTGACTAAAGTAATATGCTGTTCACAATTCTTCAGAAGCTTTTTATCATATCTTTTCATTTTTGAAAGATTATCTATTTTAATAACTTTTCAGAATTCTCTAAACACTACTATTTAAAAACTTAATAATATGTTCCTGAAACATGATTTCTTAAAATAGTAAATAATGAATACCGAAATCAACTCTTAGGATTAAAAATATAAAGGCTGTGCATATGGTATAAAAATAGGACAATTTAAGTCCCATGTTCCATAACAAGTATGTGATATTGAGAGCTGTTAGAAGCAAGAAAAAAGGAATATTTTGCTTTTCAGTCATCAGAAGACCTTTTCAGAGCAACTTGTTAGGGAATGTAACTGTCAGCTTATGCTTACAGCTGTATACTCTTATTTATCCACCATGTTCTGTGCTTGTTCTGTGAACATCTGTAACAAAAATATTTTCAAATAAAACAATAAACATTTGAGCAGAAATCAGGCAGCTTTTGAAACAAAACAAAATATTTTCATGGAAATGTAGTTTCAGGCAATTTTAGTGTATTCAGACACTGATGTTAACATGTCTCTTCAGATTTAGATAACATTTAACATAAATATTAATGACAACTTCATTAAAATCTGATTTCCTACACAAGTAGATTATTATTTTATTCATTTTTATTCATTCCACAACTCAAAACTACTGCTCCCTGTTGAATATGCACAGCATTATTCTAAATTGCAGTACATGGCACATATTTTACTATATGTGTAAAAAAAACAAACTTTGTTATAAATTTTAGATACTTGCAAGCAGGGATAATGGATTAGACCAACATTTGACAAGTATCAATTCATTCACACAACTTTATAATATACTGTCATGAGTAAAAGTGTAGAATTGTCAGAACAACAGATAGGAGGTCAATCTCTCAGGTAAGCATACACGATCATGTCATTAGGAAAATACTCCTCCTGATTTTCTTCTTCATTTCAATTACTGTGTATTGCATAGACACATTTCTCTCTGTGCTTCTATTAATTAATTCACACTAATATTTAATATCACAAAGAAATGTCCCCACAATATAAATAATTAGTCATATATGAATGTCCTTATTGTCTCTGTTTCAGTGACCATATTTCAGTCAGTGTAATAGTCTTACTGTAAGTGATCTCTTTACAGAAAACATATAAATATGATGGTTCCCAGCATTATGATGTCATAACACCTATAAATACAAGAAGAAGAGAAATATATCCTTTTAAATTGAGAGTTTATAGTTCTCTTGTGGATATCTTCCAGCTGAAGATGAGCATCTATAATTCTTCTTTGATGGAATAAATTAGAAATACATGATTTCTATCAGGTATTATAGAAAATTTCAGATACCCTAATCTATAATACACAAAGATGATCAATCCAACCTAATATTCATTTCCAAACTATTGTTGGCAAACACAGGTCATAGTAACAAGATAATAAATCTGACTCAGTAATCTCACTAGGTATTACTGCCATTCAAATGTAACATTCTTCTTTACTTTTCTGTAGTTATACAGCAGTAATTGATATCAACATTTATCTCCAGAATGAAGAGAGAAAATAATGTAGTCTGAAAATAAGGCTACCAAAGAGTAAATCATTTTTTTCTCCTGCTATAGAAGCCACATTGTTCTTTCTCATAAATATGTCATTTGAAGCAATCCATGTGTCATATATAGCATTTTAATCTATTTTCTAGCAAGTACCAACATTCTTCGAGTTTCCCATTTTCATAGCTGATAATTTATTTTTTATGATAACCATTTCTGTTTTTGAAATGTCACATGAATAGCCTGATTATATCTTTAAAATGTCAAGCAGCTAAATATCATGATTTTTGTTGTATACAATATATCACTGTTTTGCATTATGAGTATACAGTAGTTATTGATTAACCATATGAAAGGCCATTTTCACAGTAACTTGTTCCAGTTCATAAGTGATCCATGGACACTCTGCTCTTGCAAATATGCCATTCTGTCACCCAGTTTTGCTGGCAATTAGCTATAAAATAGTCAGCTGACACATATCAATGGTTAATTTTAAGTTTTACTGTAACAACTCTTATTCTTAGACTAATAGTGAAAATATAGTTAGAGGCTTGCATTATTTCAAGAATCTTCAGGATTTAGAAAGCAAATTCCCACTATAAAGGATTTTGACAGTAACAGGAAAAAGATGGACTTGAAGCCAGTTTACAGGATAGAAATGGATTTGATTTTGGACTTGCGTATGTGTGCAACATTCAGCTGTTTAATTTACTACTAGCCAATTTTTATTTAACTCGGTTCATTTACTTTTTTTTTAGATTCTATATTTTCATTCTGTTTTTATGGGAATTAACACTTTAAAAATAAGCAAGTTTATTATACAATCTCTTGCCAAAAGGCTCTTCCCTCTGAATTTCAACACAAATGTTAGTTAGATAGGATTTTATTTTAAGAAAGAAAAAATATATATTGTCTTACATTTTAGAGTTTAAGGACTTGTATACCTATTATGCAGATAAGCCAAAATATCAATTCCTCAGACGGATATTTTGCTTTGCTCTATTTATTGAAGTTAAAAAATGATAATCTTTAATTTTATCATTCATTTTCATTTGTTTACTTGGATATTTATAAGAATTTTTTCTACTATTTGTTATTCATTGGTACATATAATTTCTATAGGAAAAGCAGGAAGAAGTGCTTTATTATTTCTCATTCATTACTAGTTTCTTTTTTTTTTTTTTTTTTTTTTAATTTTAAGGAAAAGGTCGTGCTCTGTTGTCCAGGCTGACGTGCAGTGGCATGAATACAGCTCACTGCAGCCATGACCTCCTGCACTCATGTGATCCTTCCACCTACGCCTCCTGAGTTGTTGGGATCCTAGGGGCATACCACAATGCCTAGCTGATGCTTTAAAAAAAAAATTTTTTTTGTAGAGATGGGTCACCCATGTTGCCCAGGCTGGTCTCAAACTCCGCTCAAGTGATTCTGTCAAAGTGCTGGTATTCAAGTGTGAGCCACCAAGCCCAGCCTTAATTATAAGTTTGCAAAAACAGTGAGTCATTCCCTTGCAGTCTTCAGTTATGACAGATGAGATTTCTTTGTCCCATTATGATCTGAGAAATACACACATGTTGATATGCTTAATCTATTGCAGTTTTTAAAAATTGATGCTAAAAAGGTCCCATTTTGGGGCTTGGTACCTTTTCTAGTTAATTCTTAAGTCCTTTTGACATAACCAGAGTGAAATTTGATAGTTCCCTGTTCTCTGAATTGACAATATATTTCAGGTTTATACTACATATTTTAATGTCCAAAAGTGGAATCAAACATTCTCTTACAAGCACTAGTTTCCTTGAGTAAGAAATATCATGGTATTTGAATGACTTCCAAATCTGTATTACTGGAAGCTAGAAACTTAGACTCATAGTACTGTAAACAACTCATAATATTGATACATGTCCCACATGTATTTCAAACTCAGCATGTTCAAAACTGATCTTCTTATCCCCACAAAGTTATAACTATAACAAAAACAACAAATGTTTTATTTTATGTAAACTCCTATCTCCAATATTAATTAATGTTGCTAACTTACACCCAGTCCGTCTTCCTGGAGACCTGAGAATCATCCTAGATAACTCTCCCTTCTTCACATTCTATTTAGTCTTCAAGTACAATTAATTTTCCTTCCAGAATGTTTAATTATTCTAATATTCTATTCATTTTATCATCTTATCAACCTGTTATTTGTAACACTTTTAGAGTATTTTACACCCTTACTGACCAGTATATACAGAACATTGTTTGCTATATTAAGGCCTGTGAACTTTTTCCCATAAGAAGCAGAAATGTACCTGCATGGTATCCAGTCTCTAATGCCCTGCACTATTGAATCCACTTTCACATTGCAGCCAGACTATTCAGACTAAAATACAGATATGGCAATAACTTATCACCATTGACCCCTACAATGACTCCTCATTCCAAGTTCCCTAGGATCCCCTTTACATTTTCACTGATTCTTTTAACTTCTCACCATGACAACCTTCAGGCACAATTTAACCATTTTTTGGCTTCTCTGCTCCAAAGATATCTCTGAAGCAAGAAATGTCTCCTTAGCCCATGTATTGGTGCAGCCTGAAAGTTAATATCCTCAGGACCAGTCTTCAATTAATGGGAGGAAAAGGGAGTAAATATTTGGTTCATATTAGTATAACCAGGAGGGGTAACTCTAAGAAACAGTCTGTAGGAAACCTTAGAGAGTTCCAGGTAAAATTGAGTCACACTTGTCTGCTGTAGTAGCCAGCTCAATAATGGCCTTTTTCAATTTTCTTCACTCTTCTTTCTGCTCATTTCCTCTACTTTCTGAGATTTTCCTAGCAAATAAACTTTCTGCTTGCCTACTCTTTCCTTCTGTGATTCAGGCTCTCCTTATGAGAGAACTGAAAGTAAAAGAACACTTTGTTTTCATAGGCCCACTATCAGTATGTAGACATTTCTTCCTGCTTTCTGATTATCCTACTCACCAGAAGAAGGTATCTGATGCTGGCCAAAGCTTACATTTAGGATTTATAAGGAATCACTTACAGCATTACTGAAGTATTGGCTTTTAGATAAGAGAATATTGGTATTACCGTTTTACCTATTAAAGCTTAAATAAAAGTCAGTGATATACCTGAGACAATACAAAATAAAGTGACATCTCTAAGATGGCAGAATTAGCTATGGAAGACTGGATCTGTGAGTATTATTTCTCCTAGTGTTAAACCAGTTTTGAGAACTGTGTTATTTTGTTTTGCTATAATAGAACACCATAAACTGGGTAATGTGTAAAGAAAATAAATTTCTTAAAGTCCTTGAAGGTAGGAAGTTCAAGGCTGAAGGCCCCATATTTGGTAAGGGCCTTCTTGCAGAGCCGCAGCATGGCAGAAGGCATCATATGACAAGAGAACACACAAGAGAAAGAGAGCAAGAAGGCGGCACTCTTGATATTATGATGAAGACACTCAAATTAACACGGACAGCCCTCATGACCTAATCGCCTCTTACATGACCCTACCTCCCAACACCGTTGTATCAGGTTTCCAACAAATGAACTTTGGGGGCACATTCAACCACTGCAAGAAGTCAAAATGAATAAATTGATAAACAGAATATACTTCCCTGTCTATACCATCTCTTGACCTTGGCCTCCCAAAGCCATCACACTTGGCCGAACTGAAGTACTAAAATCTCATGTAGTTAGGGGTAATTTAAAGAATTTACTGAGTGCTTACTGCGTATCAGGAACTGTTCTAGGTTTCTGTGTATACAAAACAGACACTTCTTGAACTCTGGTAGTTTATGTCATATTAAGCAATTGATTCAGAACTGTCTTTAAAACTCTAAGCCCTAGCGAAAGATATAATGCCTGCTTTACTAACCCCAAAGAGGTCCCTCAATACATATTTGATGATTTTTATTGATGTCCATAGAATATTTTGAAAATATGGGTAAGTTTCAATTTCTGAGATTTCTTTTTTTTCTCTTGGGAGTTTATATAAATGCACACATTTAAATATACACTTATTTTTAAAAAATACTTGGAAGAATACCATACACAGGGTAATACTTGTATGGACAAAGAGTAAATTTCTTGAGGTACAAATCCACCTTACTCAAAGTGAAGTGCTCATCCATATTACATGGTCCTGCCCATGAGCTGGAACTTTCAGATTAGCTGACTAGGACACTATTCTAACAGAACATAGGTGTGGGTGTATGTATTTGTGTCTGGAGATGGGTGTATTAGGGATTCTGAGGCAATAATCTGATGCCTAATGCCATGCAATGCTGGAAGTTCAGTATTTGTGTAAATATACCAGCTGGAAATTTAAGGAACCATACACATCTCTTATTATTTTTTAAAAATAACAGCTATTACTTCATTTAGCATTTTTGGTGAATTCAATTTCCAGCATGAGATAGCACCAGGCTCATGTGGGAAAAAGCCATTTTTAGATGGAAAATGGGAGATATAACTTAAAGGAAAAACAACTAACTGAGAAGGAAACTATATTACTATGATGCAAATGCAATGGTAAGAATTTATAGTATCTTTTTTTTTCTTAAAACAATATTTTAACAAGACAATTAAGCCTGGTTTCAATAACTTATTTTGAAATTTCATCTAAGTCATTATTTGGTTTAGTATGTGAAGTCCTTGATCCTGTATACTTTTAATAGAAAAATTAAAACAAAATATAGCAAAATTGAAGAAAGAAAGCAACCTTGTGTCCGCTCCACTTTGTGTCCTCAGGCTATAAGGAAAAAGTTAGGCTTCTCTGAGTGTTCCAGGTATTCTGGGAATCAGCCCATTTTGCAACAGTGAATCTGTCCTTCCATGAAGTATGCTTTGGGTATAGAAGTACCTGCTCCGTCGCTCTCCTGAGTCCCGGCAGTAATCAATAAGTCACCAATTGGTCACAAGCCATGACTTGACACATTCAGTTTTCTCATCTGCCCCTTCTCCAAGGGGTGTGGACCCTTAAAAGCCTAACTATGCTCAATGCTCCTAACTAACTCAGTGTGCTACACCTATTTTGTCACTGACAAGTCACACCACTTCTGAAAGAGCTGGCTGGATGTGCTGCTGTTGCTTCCTGGCTTGTGAACTACTAGATCTTTTTACGTGCCTACCTTAGCTGACTGTGTTAAAATAGACTCTCACAGAATAACAATTCACTCTGCCAACAGATGTTTCCTGAAAACAAATGCTTCTGAGGTACTTTATAATTGTATTACGTGATTGATTCAGTAGTTATTAATGGTTATAAATTATCCGTAAACATTTTTTATTAAATAAACAACAGCAACAACAAGCTCTGTAAGAAATAGACTCTCATCCTGATCCTGCTAGCTCTATTCTGAAGAGGCTTATTATTTTGACTATATCCCACAAATTTTATTTCCTTATTTCTTATATGATAGATCTTATACAATTGTTTTTTAATGTTGTCATAAAAATATCCCACAAAGTCACTCAACTACTCTTCAAATAAAGACAGAGAAGATACAATTTCTTTCTCTTGAATAACTTAAAGCAATTTAAAGTATTTATTTTAAAAAATAAGTTAACATACCTTCAACAAACATTTCTTGAATGTCTCAGGAATTCTAGATAGCAAAGATGACTAAGCCATGGCCTCGGCTTCAATTTTGCATATTCCAGAACTGAGTGCTTACTACTTCAGAAAGGTTGAGTTTTCTTCTCTTGAAAAGATTCTGTGACGTGGAAAAAACAAGGATTTTAGGACCTCCGAGATTAGAGCTCAAATTCCATTCCACACCTACAAAGAAGTAAGTGTTTGAATTTATGTCTGCTACTTTCTCCTAGTTTCATTGTTCTCTCCATAAATAACCTAGAGGGTTATTTTCAGAATGTAACTATAGTCAGGTGTCGCTTAGCACTGTTTCAGCCAGTGATGGATTGTATATACAGTAGTGGTCCCACAAGATTACAATACTATATTTTCACTGTTACCTTTTCTGTTAATACGTTTTATATGTTTAGCTACACAAATGCTTATCATTATATTACAACTGTCTACAGTATTCATTTTAGTAACATGTACAGCTATACAGATTTGTAACCTAGGAACAATAGGCTATGCCATATGGCTTAGGTGTGCAGTAGGCAATTCCATCTAGGTTTGTATAAGTACACTCCATGATGTTTGCACAATGACAAAAATCTGCTGAGGACAGATTTCTTAGAATGTATCCTAGTCATTAAGCAACACATAACTGCAGTATAGGAAAATGCTTGGCATCTTGTTAAATCTTAATAAGCAGCCATTACAACTGTACGTATTAGAGCGTTATCTGGGAAGATTTTGATGAATCACTCTAAGAAGAAGACTACAAAATGCAATGGCTTAAACAAAGTTGAGGTAAGCAAATGTAGAAAGGTAAGTATTAGGGCTATTTGGACTACTCTGACATTCTTGTCATTCTCTGGGTCAAAGGTGCTATTTCAGTTTCTGTTATCTTTCTACCAGTGAACAAAGGAAAAGGACTGGAGTAGGAAGTACTTAATCCTCTTTCAAATATGAATTAGAATCAGAACCATTTTATGGCATATATCAGATTTGCTGAATGTTGTTCACATGCCCACACCTAGCAACAAGGAAGAACAATAGACATAGCGTTTAGGTGGGCAGTCACATGACCATCTACAACTATGATTACAAAAGAAGAGAAGAATGGATATTGCTACATAATTAATACTCTACTAAGCTTGGTTTCTCTGTGGTTCTATTTTCTTATTTTATTTTATTTTTTCAGATCGCAGTGTTCTTCCTGTAGTAGTCATAACCTTAGGGTAATCATCAACATTATGAATTTACTGCAATGCTGCATATGACATTTGTTGTGAATACTGACTTCAGTTACAGAAGACAGACTGAAAATATGTAGCCTTAACCATTCATAAAAATCTTACAACCCTTGTTCATCGTATTCCAGTCTATGTTCTGACAGCAGAATTAACACTAGTGTAATGATAAGTATGTTATACTTATTAAAAATCATGATTAAAATGTGGCCTAATGAGCTCCATTTCATGTATCCACATTTCTGTCCTAATTCTTCCCAATAATATAAGGAAAAGAAAAACATCACTCTAATCTTGGCAAAACTACTGCTGATGTTTAAGTAATATTTAAAGTAATGGTCTTCGTTATATGCTGATAGCTTCAAAATCCTTTTCTAGTTACAGGATATGTGTCTTTTCTATCCTGAAGTCTGCAGCCTTGCCTTCAGTTTTCTCTCCCCACATAATGATGTATAAATCTCTATTAACATTGCAATTAGTGTGCAACTATTTTCCTTCCTGCTTTCTAAGAAAACAATGTTATGCTTTTCCTCACCCCGGAATTATTTTTCCACAAACTTTAATTTTACTGCAGAAGGGAATGCTCTCATTTGCCACCCTTAAATTTTTAGTCCACTGATATCTATGTATCTCTGTCATCGCTTCCTTCAAAATGAAATATTGCTTTTAAAATTGATAATAATCCTTCTACTTATGCTCTGAAATCAATTTTTTGTCTTGTTTATCATTTCTCTCCTTATATTAAACCCTGCAATCCATCATCAATATTTTATTCTCTACTGGCTCATCCCCATAGGCATACAAATGCAATTCCCACCAGCTACTGGCACTTGCATATTTTATTTTTAACAGTTATATAGCAGTTTGATTCACATAAATACAATAAATTTTATGTCTATTAAGTATTAAAGTTTTGTGTGCATACACTCAAGAAACCATGACAACATTGAAGATAGAATAGTATTTCTTATATAACTATATAATGAGTTCTCTTTTGTGATCACCCTTCCCTGCTCCTATTCCACCCCACCCAGCCCCCAACTCTACCCTCAGGTTAAGTGCTGATTTTCTTCCTATCACTGTATTTTCTGAAATGGTATGTAAATTAAATCATACTATATCAATATTTCCATTTGGCATTTTAAACTTACTATAATTATTCTGAAGTTCATTTATATTTTTATATGTATCAATAGTCATTTTATTTTTTTGTTGACTAGTATTCCATTTTACTGGTAGGCCAAAATTTGTTTATTATTTCACCATATAAACATTTGAGTTGTTTCAACTTTTGGCTATTAGAAATAAAATCATTATGAACATTTGTACACAAGTCTTTGTATGAATAAAAGTTTCCGTTTCTCTTGGGATAATATATAAGTAGATTTTTAATTTATATTTCAATTATATTCTTGCTGGCATATTGAAATATGACTAACTTTTATATATTGACTTGAATGCCTGTGATCTTTGTAAACTCACTAGAAGCTTAAGGATTTTTAAAATTATTCTGTATAGACAATTATATCATATGTGAACATAGAGTGTTTTGTTTCTTGTTTTTTAATCTGTATGACTTTACTCATTTTGCTTGACATATTGTAGTCAATAGTCAGTTAAATCAAATGTTGAATAGCTGTAGTAAAAGAGAACATTTTTGTTTTTTGTTCTTATAGGAAAAATATTCAGTTTCTCACCATTAAGTATATGAAATCTGTAAGTTATATATAATTGTCTATTATTAGGCTAAGGAAGTACCTGTCTATTGCTATTTTACTGAGTGTTTTATATTTTCTATGATTGAATATTGAATTCTTTGAATTCTGTCAAATGCTTTTTCTGTATATATTGAGATAATAAGGCATTTCTTATTAAACCTGTTAACATGGTGAAGTGATTGATTTTCAAATGTTGAACTAACCTTGCATTCCTAAGATTAACCTCACTTGGTTTAACAAATCATTTTCTAAAATTTATTGTTGAATTCTATTTGTTAATATTTTATTGCATATTTTAATGCTTAGGTTTATGGTTTATAGTTTCACTTCATTTTTTGCAATTAGGGTAATACTATCCTCAGAGAATAAGTTTGAGAATGTTCTTGCTTCTATATTCTGGAATATATTATATAGAATTGGCATTATTACTCCCTTAAATATATATTATACTTTACCAATGAAACCACTTGGGCCTGGAGTTTTCTTTAATAGTCATGCTTTCATTTAGGTTTATCTATTTCTTTTTTGAGAGTTACTCTGATGAATATGTAATGCTATTTCATTGCGGTTTTAATTTGCATTTCCCTAATGATTAATGATGTTGATCATCTTTATATGTTCTCAGTTTTAATCACCATATTTTTGTTAGTGAAGTGTCTATTCAAAAACCGTTGGCCATTTTAATGTTACTTGCTTCCATATAATTGAGTTTTGCTCATTTGTTACATATTTGGATCATAACTCATTACACAATAATGACTTATGCAATACATCGTACACTATTTTCTTAGGTATAAAGTATGAATGTGCTTGTTTATTTATTTATTGGCACATGCATATCCACTTTTACCAAGATCATTTACTGACAAGATTGTGAGTTCTTAACTAAACTGTCTTTAGACATTACTTCATAATTAGTTTTTCTTATATGTGTGGGTTTATTTTATTTTCCATTACATTGATTATGTAGATTAGTTTGAGAACAATTAACACTAACTAAAATTGGTTTTCTAATACATAAATGTTATATCTCCCTATTTATTTATATCTTTTTATTTTTTTTCAGTAATGTTTCATAGTTTTCTGTTGGTCATACATATCTTCAGACAAATTTATAAATAGATATTTCAAATTTTGGATAATATTGTAAATTTTATGGCACTTTCTGTTTCAAGTTCTCATTGTGGCTACAACATAGAAATAATTTGTTTTAGAACATAAATAAAATTGATTTTTACATATTGATCTGGGGACAAAGAAATTCTAGTATGTCTTTTGTAGAGTTCACCACATTTTCTATGTAGACAATGCTTTCTGCTGCCAGTATAAGAACTTTCATTTATTATCTTCAGTCTGTTTTTTAACAAATTTATTCCAGTTGCCTTATTTACTTGTGCTAGCCAGAACCTTCAGTTGAACATTAAATAAAAGCAAAGTGATTATGTTTTCCTACTTTCTTATTTTGGCATTATTGCATTCAGTCTTTCATCATAAAGTATGATAAACACTTTAAGTTTTTTGTGCATACCTTTATCAAGTTGAGATTGGTTCTATCTATTAGTTTGCTGAGAATCTGTATCAAGAATGGATGTTGAATTTTGTCAGTTGTTCCTTCAATGTCTATTGGGGTGAGCACATGACTTTTGTTTTTAGTTTATAATACAATGAATAATGTGATTTGACTTAATTACACCAATATTGTATTTCTGAAATAAACACAATTTTGTTGTGTTATATTATCATTTTTATATATTTTTCAATATAATTTTCTATAATTTTAATAAGCATATTTGTTTCTATGTTCTTGAGAGCTTTCGTTCTGTAAATGTCTTTATATGTAATGTCTTTGGCATGATTTCATACTAATCATAGCTTCATAGAATTAGTTGGGAAGTATTTCTTTCTCAATTTTCTGGATGAATTGTGTAGAACTGGGACTATTCCTTTTTCAAATGTTTAATTAGAATTTCCCAGTAAAAACATATGGGTCTACAGTTTTCTTAATCTTTCTTTTTAGTTTTATTGCTATAGGAAATTTTTACCATCATTTTACATTTCCCCAGCAGTTGGCACATGAAGACTTCAATTATTGGACTTTCAAAAAATAGATTATAGTTCTCTGGTGAAATTTTCTATTGTGAACACATTAATCACAATCATTTTAATGCCCCTATCTAGTAACTTCAACATGTGGATCACCTCTTGGTTCTTTTTTCCCTCCCTCCCTTTCTCTCTCCCTCTCTCCCTCCTTCTTTTCCTTCCTTCCTTCCTTCCTTTCTTCCTTCCTTCCCTTCCTCCTTCCCTCCCTTCCTCTCTCCCTTCTGTCCTTCCTTCTCAAGCTAATGTTTTAGTAAATGTTGGACATTTTTATGAAAATTATTAAGACTTTGGAATATATCTTTTTTCATTGGTGATTCACAATATCCTTATCTAAGGAGCTATGGCTAGAGTGGATCACCTTAATACATGTGAATTCTAAACTAATTCCAGATTAGGTTTTGATCTGTGTCAAGTTTACTCTACTTGTTTTGCCTTAAAAAATGGATTCTTTTCTCTTTGCATGCCTAATTGCTCTCTGTCCAACACAGAGAGATTTCTAAAGTCTCTGCTTTCCATCTGTTTTCTGCTGACCTTATCGGTTTCTTCTTTGAACAGCTTAAATAATTATTAAGTGTGTCCATGTTAAAACCTAATAGAATTATAGGCTCACTCCTATAGACCTCTACTTATCAGAAAACTTTGAAATTTAAGGTTTGGCTTTTCCGAAAGGTGCAAAATTTGTTTATTATATGAAAATTACGTAAAAGTGTATTCTGTCAATGGCATTTGGAAGTCGCATTTACCCTAGGATATATGTCTTCTGAGGGAGGTGGCTGAGAATCTCGAAACTTAGCTGTGATTTTGATTCTACCAGTACTGGTAGAAACTTTGTCTTTGTTCCCAATCACTTTCTCTTTTTTTCTGAGACTCCATATATGTTAAAAGTGTCTGTTGTATCTATTTATTTATCTACTATATTTTCTTTCATCTTACTTTTCTTTCATCATTCTGAATAATATCTTCTGAGCTATCATCCACTTTACTAAATGCCTGTGTCTAATCTTCATTTGAATTATCTTTTTTGTTAATTAATCCAGTAATTGAGGTTTTATTTCAAGGACTTCCATTCGTTGCTTTCTCACTTAAAAAAAAAAAAAAAAAAACCTTACATTGAATATAATGTCCACTATGCAAAACTATGGAAGCATAGCAAGCTAAAAATTCTAAATGTTCTATGAACTCAAGCAGCATAAATTAAAAAAAATTGTACATGAGCAAATAAGAGGTAAACTGTGCTGAAAACCAAAAACAAATGATACCTAAAGGCAGCAACAGGAAAACAGCAACAACAACAAACATCTCTAGTCTGCAGCAATAAACTGAAAGCTGATTTACAAAACGTAGATATTTGAAAAACAGGTTATCTAGCAGAAAAATATTAACAGGGATATGGTCTGAAAAATGTACTCATACTCAATTTCAGGTTACATTAGTTTGTAAATGCCAAATTCTAGGCTCATTCCAGAAATCAGGTTTTGATACAGTAATGGCAATAATACTAATTGAACATTTAGGAGGCTTTAAAAGAAAAGGATCAGTGAAAGGCAAATTTGAGAGTATTTACTTCAAATTTCACGAACCTAAAATATATGCCTCTTCACAGAAAATGAATCTGGATTTCCAATGGATGAAAATTATGATGTTCAACATTATCACTTCGGCCATCAGCTAAAACAGTCTATATTGTTGACATATTACATATGCCCTTTCAGATAAAAATATAATGATCATTAAACATAAAATCGATTGGGGTGAGGGAGGTTTAATTTTCAAATATGAACTGTTTGAGAACCCGTTTTCACATTCCCTTCATTCCTTCCTAAAAAATTATGTTTATCATTTCCATCTGTGTTTACCAAGTTTGAAAATGGTACAACTTTTCTGTATAATTAAATGCATACTTTAGATTGTGAAATGCATTATTATAACATGAAATATGTATGTACTGTGGAGTAACGTGCATGCATCATTTACTACATAGTGAAGCAGATACACTTTTAATTAAACTCTATGATGTACAATATATGACCAGAAGAATTATGCTTTAAATATCTAACTATATAAAAAGCCACAGAGTGTATTATATACATGACTATGAATGATTCATCAAACTCTCCCTAAAGGAGAATGAAAGCAAGAGATGCTTGATACAATTTTCTTTTTGTTCTAAGTAATGCAACAGTTGTGCATTCCTCTAAGGATAAACTATTGATAATAAATAAGAAAGGAGGAGTGATCTAGCTCTCCATCTGCTGACTAACATACTGTTCCTGGCTGTATAGAATAAAAGCATAGTAAATGGAAGAAGCACACTTCTTAGTCATAGATTTAGGTATCAGAAAAAGTTTCATTTGCAGAATGCAGGACATCTGCTGTTGATGCCTTATGGACCAGCTATGTAGTCATTTCCAGGTGTCATTCAAGATGCTTACCACCCAGGGGGCCATAGACGTTTAGGGAAGCAGTTCTCACACTGTGGAACACATAAGAATTATGCAGATTCTGCTTCATTATGGATATGGTGTTTGTGGGACTAAAAATTGCAATGTTAAGCCACTAGGTGGCTCAGTTGTAACTGACACGGTAGGTCAGGAACTACGTGCCCAGGTTTAGGCCATCTTTACACATTAAGTCAATAGTGCAGCAAGCTGAATAGGAATGAGAATACACAATGTCTCTCACCTTCTCTACATTCCTTTTTGTTTTTTCTGAAAAATAGAATATGTCACAATTTATTAGAGAAAAAGGGGGTTCTTGATTTCACTGTGGAAAATCCTTGTCAATATTTGTCTCACTGGAACTCTCTTCACGAAATACAACAATATTCAGTTCTTGGTCAGTATGCTCTCAGTATCTGCTGACTTATGAAATTCTGGACATCATGCCAGCTGTCTGGAAATGCAATGATTTTCCTGGATGACTTTCCTTTGAGATTTTTTATTTCTATTTTTCATTTGACTAAATCCTAACTTGCAGCTACACATGAGCTTAAGGGTATCTGACAGATGTACCTTTCTGAGAAGAGAAGCTTTACTGTTTGCTTCTGTGGCTTCATTATACATAATGTGAAAACAATTTAAAAGTAAATAAGAAGTAAAAAACATGCATTTTGAAAAATGCAAGTTTACCTTTCATTTTACAACAAATCTTAAAATTTCAACTGTGAAGTAACTCATAAAATCAAGAGATGCATCATTACGTAATTTTCAAAGAGAATAACAGAGTAAAAACATCCAAGATGTCAAGTTGTTGTTATTGATACAGTAGAACAGTTTTATAGAACAAACACAAAGAACCATGACATTGTCATTAGTGAATACTTCCAGTATTACATTATTATGTTTAAAATGCAGTGACTAACAAATTAAGTGAGCAAAATTATATAACCTCCTTTATGGCAGAAAGTTTGGGGAGATCATGTAACTTTTCTAAAACAATTATAAAATTCATTAGTCAAATTTTCGTATCTATAACTTTTGATCTTCAATGTATTGTTGTGGGATCTATTTTAAACTTTGAAGGTGACCAGGAGATGTTTTTCTTTTTCTCCTAGGTTTAGAAGACTAATGGCTTCTAAGAATAAATTCTGAACTCTTGATTTCCAGTGATCAACCAGTCTCCTAGGACTGAGAGATGAAAGAGCAATGCCAGAACAGTCTCTTATATTGGTCATAGGGAAAATGGCCGCAAAGAACTTGTGTATGTGTGTGTGTGCATACTATGTGTATATACATATATACATTATATATGTACACATTGCATATATACACACTTCATACATTATACATATGTGTGAGAGTGTGTTTGTGTGTGTGTTTTCTTTCTGCTTTTTCTGACATAAGAGAGCTTTGGAAAGTTTTATTGGGGGCAAGTTTCAGTTATCAACTTGCTCTTTCAAAATATCCTCATATTTTATGAGAAATAAAGTACTACTTGAAAGATAAAGATTATATCTTACTGAGCTTTGAATTATAAGCACATAAAATCTTTTATTTCTAGCAGCTAGTTCAGTTCTAGACATAAAGTGGCTAAAGTGGCTGTAATTAAACGCAAGAGAAAGAGAGTAAAAGAGGAGGAGGAGAAGGATGAGGAGAAATGAGCAAGGTGGAGAAGGGGAAACTCTGGTTGAAAATAAGAGGGATTAAAAAAAGGACGAAGCATAAAAATCTCAGGTAATTTTATCAGATGGCTTTATAGAATTTAAAACTTTTGGTTCTCCTCCCACAAATACTTGCTTAGCTGGTATAGACAGTGGTGAGGCATCATTAGCTTAACCTTAGCTAGTATAGAGGTGGCGAGGTTTTTGTTTGTTTTGTTTTTTTTCCTGTGGTCTTTTATTGGAATTGAGTAGGTATTGTGTAGGGAATCCATGAGCCCTACACACTGGGTGCCAGAATGCAGGGACCCATGAGCCCCATGTTGGGCACCAGAATGTAGGGAGCCAGCCCTACATCACCCGTGGGTACCCCGAGATTGGTGGCGACAAAGGAATGAGAAAAAGATAGATTAAGAGTACAAAGAGTGGGACCAGGGGGCCATCACTTATTACTTTGGAGGAGACAATGAAAGCCCAGAACTCTGATCATCCACACTGCTTACTGATTGCAATCACTTTGATTTGTAGGGTAGGGGTGGAGTAATGGTGGAGTGAATCAGTGAGCCGGAACTGGTGTGTCATCCTAAGGATTGGTAACAGTGGTGGTTTGGGAGTTTCACAAAACAAGAACGTGTGGTTATCTTTACCTTATTATCTATGTGCAGCTGGTGGAACATGGACCTTTCAAGGAGCCTACAAGTCTGCCTACATCATAGTGCTACGAGAGGGTTTTATGTCCTTGAGGACAATGTTTATGGTAACAGAGCCAAGGTCACCCTGCACTAGAACATAAGGCATGGAGAGGCCTTCCTCCTCAGAGGCCTCCTGCGGCCTTTGTTGTTCCTTGTTTATGTCACTCATAATCAATTTATGTAGGCCCTCTGTAAGTCCTTTCTCTTTTGCTGCTTTTCCAAACAGTATTGCCTAGAAGTTTTGTTTTGTTTTATTTTGTTTTGTTTTGTTTTCTTTGAGATGAGTCTCGCTCTGTTGGCCAGACTGGAGTGCAGTGGTATGATCTTAGCTCACTTCCACCTCCCAAGTTCAAACAACTCTCCTGCCTCAGCCTCCTGAGTAGCTGGGATTACAGGCACACATCACCATACTGGCTAATTTTTGTATTTTTAGTAGAGACAAGGTTTCACCATTTTGGTAAGGCTGGTCTCAAATTCCTGACCTCATGATCCACCCACCTCCGCCTCCTAAAGTGCTGGGCTTACAGGTGTGAGCCACCATGCCCCACCTGTCTAGAAGTTTTCTGTCTTTCTAGTCTATCACTTTCTTGGTCATTGGCTAGATAGATGTGGCTTTTCTTGTTTTGTTTTGTTAACTTAATTTATAGTCTCTATTGGCATTTCTAGATTACTCCTTCTTTAGCTCCAAGTCTAGAATATCTCAAGCAAAAAGAAAACACAGAAAGCTCACATTGTGTTATTCCTCACCTCTCAAGATCTTTAGACAGCCATTTTTGTTTTGTCTATCTTTCATAAGCTTCTTATGGTTTTTTGTATTTATAGTACCCAAATATTTTGGCCATACTTAGTAGACAGAATAGGAAAATGTACATCTACTTCATCTTTCTGAAAGTAAAGATACAAAGCAAATTCTTTGTTAAGTATAAGATCAAACTTTGTTATATAACAGAAAATAATACATAACCATTAGAAATTAGATTAGAAATTTTTTCTGTAGTATCATGAAATTTCAAACTGATTGAAATAAAATAGAATTAAATCAATTCAAAATAGATTAAAGAATTAAGCATTAGACCTAAAATTGTAAAACCACTAGAAAGAAAGATAAGAGAAAAGCTCCATGATATTGGTCTGGGCAAAGCTTTCTTGGATATAACCTCAAAAGCACAGTAAACAAAAGTCAAAATAGACAAACAAAATTACATCAAACTAAAAAGCTTCTGTGCAGCCAAGGAAACAAGAAACCAAGTGAAGAGGCAACCTGCAGAATGAGAGATTACATTTGCTAACCAAATATCAGATAAGGAGTTAGTGTCCAAAATACATAAAGAACACAATTCAATACAAGAGAACAGATAATCAGATTTTAAAATGGTAAAATGACCTGTTTATATATTTATCAAAAGAAGTCTTACAAATGGCCACAGTTATAACCAGTTGAACATCACTAATCCTCAGGAAAATGCAAATTAAAACAACAATAAAATATCACCTCACACCTGTTAAGATGGATAGTATCAAAAGGCTAAACTATCACAAGTGGTATCAAGATGTCAAGAAAAGAGATTATGGGTATGAATATAAGTAACTGTAGCCATTATGAAAAAGAGTATGGAGATTCCTCCAAAAATTAAAAATGAATCCTTTGTATCATCCAGCAATCCCTCTTCTGGGTATATATACAAAGGACATGATCAGTATGTCAAAGAGATATCTCCACTCCCAAGTTCATTGCAGTATTATTCACAATAGCCAAGACATGAAATCAAACTGTGTTTATCAAGAGATGAATGGATAAAGAAAATGTGGTGCAGATGCCCAAGAGAATATATAATTCAACCTTAAAATGGAAGTAAATTTTGTAATTTGTGACAATATGAATGAACTTGAGGCCATTTCAAGTAAAACATGCCAGGCACGGAAAGACCAATATCACATGATCCGACTACAGAAGTGGAACTCATAGAAACAGAGGGTACAAGGGTGCATTCCAGAGACCAGGGAATGTAGTTATTGGGCAAAAATTGGTCAAAATTTTAGTTAAACAAGAAGAATAAGTTCAAGAAATCTACGTATGTCATGGTGTCTACAGTAAATAACAATATATTGTATACTTCAAAATTGCTAAGAGAGTAGATTTCAAGATTTCTCAACAGAAAATAATGTAAGGTAATGTATATATTAAATAACTAGCCATTCAAAAATAAATATATCAAACTATTATATTATACATCATAAATACATACAATTATTACTTGTCAATTAAAACATAAATTTGGATAATTGTGAGTATTTGAAACAGGAGGATAAAATTAAAAGTACTTAGAAAAAGGGTTACAAAATAATTGTATTGACAGTATATAAAACACTGTGATAATTTATCTCTGTAAGTTACATCCAGTACAAATTTTTGCTTGAATCTTAGTAGAAGACATAATATTTAATCAAAAATAGAAAGAGAGAGAGAGAGAAAAGAGAGGAAGGAAGAGAGAGACAGACAGACAAGAAAAGAAAAAAAAAGAGAAGAGAAAGAGGGAGTGAGGGAGGGAGGGAAGGAAGGAAGGAAGGAAGGAAGGAAGGAAGGAAGGAAAGAGAAAGAGAAAGAAAGAAAAAAAGAAAGAAAGAAAGAAAGAAAGAAAGAAAGAAAGAAAGAAAGAAAGAAAAGAAAAGAAAAGAAAAGAAAAAGAGAAAGAAGCGAAATAAAAGAGAAAGAAAGGGAAAAAAGAAAGAAGCCAGAAAATTTTTCCTACAAGACTATCTTCAGTCAAATACCCTCAAAACTTCCAAGTGGACACAATAGAGAGAGAATGAGACCTATACGTACCAATTTTGAAATATGATTATACTCTTAAATTCTGTTTCTGTGATTCATCTAAGGAACATAATGTAAGAAAGTATATTTCAGAAGGTTGGTTGCACTTTTAAGGCATGACAATATAAATTATGCCCTAAAACTAGTTACAGCAATTTACTAGTTGTAATTCACAAAACGTTAGGAAAATGAGGCAATTTTTAGTAACTTGGAAAACTTACTAGCTATTAAGCTAGTACAGAGGTGACACTGGGAGTTAGATTCATTCCAACTAATTCAGAGCAATTTGCCTTTACTCCATTCTGTGCTATGACGTACATTTCAAGGAATTTAGGAAGGAAAAGTGGACACTTCAGTTTTTTGGACAAGGAAGGGGAGAAGGAGGACAAGAAAATTACAAATCAGATACATGCTCAACAAGATTAAAACATAAATGTTGGCAACAGTTACTTATTTACAAATATATGTGAATGTCATAAAAATTTAAATGCTTAGAAAAATGTATGACTAATAGCCGTAATCCTATCACTCATATTTAACAAGTTAATTTCAGAAATAAATATTAAAAATACTTCTAAGGAACATGCTCTACCCTTTCGACATTCCACTTTCCTTCCTTCTTATTCAGTTGTAAAAACATCCTCCTAAAATTTTTATATGTACTTCCTGTTATGCTTTCTGTACATATGCCTGCATCTATCAACAATATATGGTATTATTTTATCAGTTTTTAAGTTTTAGGTTTTCTATAACATATATATTACTGCATATATTATTCTGAAATATGTTTTTCTCTGAAACTAATCTTTTGAGGTACTTTTATGTTGACATGCATAGCTCTAAGTCATTCTCTTTAACTGCACTGTAGTTTTCCATTATATGATTATACCACTATTCAGCTGTTCTACTAATTGATGGATGTTTGGCTTGTTCTTTATTAAAATTTTTATACCACAATAAATTAACATTCTTGTATAGATCTTTCTTTTTAGCATGAAGAAAGGGCTCTCTTGAGTATATATAGAAAGAGAATTCCTGAGCACAGAGTACCCAGAATTTAACTCTTTGGGATATTTCCAAATTAAGTTCCAAAGCACTGTTACAATTTTCACTTATTATCAGTAAGGTTTGAGAGTTCTTGTTGATCATGATCAAAAGCATTTGGCATCATGTTATTAAAAATGTCTGTAAAATATTATAATATTGTTTGAAAAATCAATATTGTTGACTACTACAAAATTTTGAATGTTATATTTTTAGGAAATGTTAAGCATTAACATCTTCTGACTTAAGTTCCCAATTTTAGCCTACTTTTCTATTAGTTTTCATTTTGACTTGTAAATCTTATTTATTTATTGTAATTATCAATACTAAGTTAGCTATATGCATTGTAGTTCTCTTCCCGAAATTGTCAATGTTTTAAATTTTATTTGCTCAAATAGCTTTCTAGTCCAATGTCATACAAGTTTTCCTCTATACATTTTTCATAAATAATTTTATTTCTATATTAAAACAATTAGAAATACAGAAACATTAATGAAATAATTCAGATAACTCACAAGCCCTTAGGCTAGACACATTTGTGGATCTCTCTTTCTCTCTCTGTCTCATACATATTCACAAACACACACTTTAAAACATTCTGATCCCTTTTAGGTTAGGTTTTATTAATAGATATTATATTCTTTTAAGCCAAATTCCACTTCAAATTTTAATTTTGCATCATGACCAACAACGTATAAGAGTGACTTGTCATCACAGTCTCATCAACAGAAATCACTTGTCAAGCTTTTGAATCTGATGAGTGAGAAATGATATTTCAGTACAGTCTTTTTAAAGTTGTATTTTAATTTCAACTTTCATTTTAGATTCAGGGGCTACATGTGCACATTTGTTGTGTGGGTATATCACACTGCTGAGATTTGGGATGTCAATGTTCCCATCACCCACACAGTGAGCATAGTACCCAACAGTTCGATTCTTAGTCCTTATTCTCCTCGCATCCTCTCCAGTCCCGTAATCCTCAGTGTATATTGTTGCCATTATGTTCATGTGTGTCCAATGTTTATCTCTTTTTGCAAGTGACAACATGCTGAATTGGGTTTTCTGTTCCTGCATTAATTTGCTTTGTTAATGACCTGCAGCTTCATCATTGTTGCTGCAAGGGCCGTGACTTCATTGATTTTTATGGCTGTGTAGTATTCCATGGCATCTATATACTATATTTTCTTAATCCAATCACTCTTGATAGGCAACTAGGTTGTCTTCATGTCTTTGCTATTGTGAATAGTACTGAAATGAACATAGGAGTGCATGTGTCTTTTCGGTAGAACAATTTTTAAAAATATATACCCAGTAATGAGATTGCCAAGTTGAATGGTAGTTCTATTTTAAGTTCTTTGCGAAATCTCCAAACTTCTTCCCATAGTGACCAAAATTTACATTTCCACCAATAATGTATAAGCATACTCTTTATTCTGCAGCTTCCCCAAATTCTGTTTTTTGACTTTTTAATAAGAACCACTCTGACTGGTGTGACATGGTGTCTAATTGTGGTTTTGATCCACGTTTATCTGATGGCTAGTGATAAGCATTTTTCATATGTCTGTTGGCTGCTTCTTTTCAGAAATGTCTGTTTATGTGTCTTGTCCATTTTAATTGAGCTTTTTGGTTAACATTTGTATTCTTTTCATTTGTTTTTGAGTACTTAGTTATAAATTCTTCCCCATAACCAATTGATGCCTATTATGGTTTTTCCTTTGTTTTTCTCTGGATTCTTACAGTTTAGGTCTTTTATTTAAATCTTTAGTCCATAATGAGTTATTTCATATATGTGTATATGATGTTATTTCATATACGTGTATATGATGAAAGGTAGGGGTCAAGTTTCATCCTTCTGCATATAGTTAGCCAGCTATCCCAGCAGCATTTATTGAATAGAAAGTCCCTTCTCCATGGCTTATTTTTGTCCACTTTGTCAAAGACCAGATGGCAGTTGGGGTATGTCTTTATTTCTGTGTACTCTGTTCTGTTCCATTGGTTTATCTTTCTACTTCTGTACCAATACTATGCTGTTTTAGTTTCTGTAGCCTTATACTATAGTTTGAACTCAGGCAACATGATGCTTCTGGCTTTGTTCTCTTTGCTTATGATTTATTTGGCTATTTGAGCTCATTTTTGATTCCATATGAATTTTAGAACAGTTTTTTCTAATTCTGTAAAAAAAAAATACCATTGTTAGTTTGATAGAAATAGCATTGAAGCTGTAGTGTATTGGTTTGGACAGTATAGCTGTTTTAATGATATTGATTCTTTCAATCCATGAATACAACATGACATGTTTTTCCATATTTTTGTGTCATCTATGATTTCTTTCAGCAGTGTTTTCTAGTTCTTGTAGAGATATGTCACATCTTCTGTTACATGTATATCTCCTTGGTTGGGGTGTGTGTGTGTGTGTGTGTGTGTGTGTGTGTCTTGAAAATAGTATTGTGTTCCTGATTTGGCTCTCTGCCTGAAGGTTTTTGCTGTTTAGAAATGCTACAGGGGGGCTTTGGCAAGATGGAAACTAAGTGCAGACAAGTAGGACAGCTCTCAAGAAGAAACTGAGATGACTGGTGTGCTTTCAACAGGTCTCCAGAGGGAAGGTGGTCAGAGTAGAGAGAGTGGAAACAGGAACTGGGCTGAAGGGAGAAAACGCTGGGAACACATGGTGGGGCTATCACACACCAGGACTCATTTCAGACCACAAGAGCTTCAAGGTAACAGGTGAGTTGAACTGGCAAGAAGCAACTCACTCTCACCATGGGCCTCTGGAACTCCAGCAGGAGGGAACTCCTTGACCACCACAGATACTCAAGGTGGTAGGGAGAGATGCTTAGGGAAGTGGTAAGGGTAGCAAGCCAGCTGAAGTGGGCCCCAGAAGGTTTAATGAGGGAGCATCTATAGTGACGCATGGCTAGGGGGATGGCTTGACTTGCTCCCATGAGAGAGCCTTAGGAGATCTGTCGGACCTGACCTCTGTAGTGTGGTCTACATCATCAGATTAGGCTTGTCCAACCTGAGCACTCCTTGGTCTGCTGGCCCCAGCCTAGCCACATCTGCTTGCAGGGCAATCTTAGGTGCCCTGTGCCTGCACCATAGCTTCTGTGCCAGTGAACTTCACCTGACTAATGGAGAGCTCTAGCAAAACAGCCCCTAGGCCACACACCATCCTATATGTTCCCTCCCCATATTGCAGCTCTTTCAAGGCCCACCCCATAGCAACTCCACATATTGCTATAGTGGTGCATGTCTGCACATGCAGGTTTTGCTTTACTTGCCCCTCCAGCATGTGGGAGTGAACTTTCTCCCCTCCCCCAGCCAACCACCATTGCAGAGGGAACCTTGGGGGGCAGAGAGACAGCAAGCCCCACTCTTGCCAGCATCTCACCCTTGCACTAACACTGCGCAGAGAACAGTGGATCCTCCCACACCCTGAGCAATTACTTCTGCTTGTGGGACACAGATACGGCACTCAGCCCTGTGTGTGCCAGCACTCTGCCCCCAAGTCAATAACACCTCCAGTGCAGCCACTCACACAACCTCCAGCAGGAGATCCCTGCCCACTCCAACTGTGTTGCCTCCACCACTGTGGTGAATGCCTGCAGAAAGGGAGGTTTCCTGGCATCCAGTATCACACCGCTGCAGCTGCGAAACCTTAGGACCCCCAGTGCAGTGGATTCCAAACCACAAGGAGCCAGAGACCAAAGCTGGGGCCCAATACAAGTCCCCCAGAATTATAGTATGTACTCCAGGGGTTGGAAGCTGAGCATTGCCACAATAAGGTCTCCCAGAAATGAAGCCAGTTGGCTAAATCCACCTTATTATCACAGTCAAACACTCAAGATCATCAAATAGGATTTTTTAAAAACCCAAACCATCCAAAGATCAGCCACCTTAAAGACTGAAGGTATGTAAATCCACAAAGATGAGAAGGAATCAATGCAAGAACACGGAAAACTCAAAAGGTCAGTATTCCGTCTTTCCTGCAGATGACCACAGCGCCTCTCCAGCAAGGTTTCTGAACCAGGCTGAGATGGCTGAAATGACAAAAATATAATTCAGAATATGAATAGAAATGAAAATCATCGCGTTAAGGATGTACATTGAAACCCAATTCAAGGAAGATAAAAATCACAATAAAACAATGCAGGAGTTCGCAGACGAAATAACCAGTATAGAAAAGAATGTAACCAACCTGACAGCACTGAAAATCACACAAGACTTTCATATTGCAATCACAAGTACTAGCAGAACCAGATACAGTGGAAGAAAGAATCTCAGACTTTGAAAACTGGCCTTCTGAAATAAGGCAGGCAGACAAGCATAGAGGAAACAAACAAACAAAAAAAAAGAATGAAGCAAACCTCAGAAAGATATAGGATTATGTAAAGATACCAAAACTACAACTGATTGTTGTCCCTGAATGAAATGGGGAGAATGAAAATAACTTGGAAATCATATTTCAGTATATCATGATGAGAACTTCCCCAATCTAGCTACAGAGGTCAACATTCATATTCAGGTAATTCAGAGAACCCTAGTAAGATAATTTACAAGAAAATTATCCTCTGAGACATATAACCATCAGATTTTCCAAGGTCAAAATGAAAGAAAAAAATTTAAATGTTGCTTGAGGAAATGGCAAGTCACTTACAAAGGGAAGTCCAACCAATTAACAGCAGACCTCTCAGCCGAACCCTGCAAGCCAAAAACGATTGGGAGACAACATTGAACGTTCTCAAATAAAATAATTTCCAATACAGAATTTCATATCTGATGAAACTAAACTTCATAAATAAAGGAGAAATAAGATCCTTTTCAAAGCAGCAGAAGGAATTCGTTACCAGCACTCCTGCTTTAGAAGCGCTCCTACAGGAAGCACTAAATGTGGTAAAACCATTCACACCAACTACAAAAAAAGACTGAAGCACACAGGGGCATGATACCATAAAGCAACCATATAAACAAGTCTGCAAAATAACCAGCTAACACCATTATGAAAGGATCCAATCCACACATCTCAATACTAACCTTAAATGCAAAATGGCTAAATGCCTCAATTAAAGGACAGAGTAGCAATTTGGGTAAAGAACCAAGACCCACTGGTGTGCTGTCTGCAAGACACCCATCTCACATGCATTACACACATTGGCTCAAAATAAAGGGATAAGAAAAAATCTATTAAGCAAACAGCAAACAGAAAAACGCAGGGGTTGCAATCCTAGTTTCTGACAAAACAGAAGTTCAACCAACCAAGATCAAATAAGACAAAGATGGGGATGGGGATTATATAATAGTAAAGAGTGCAACAAGAAGATCTAACTAAAAGATATTTTCACCAGTTTTCCTGTACAGATGCCTTTTATTTTTTTCTCCTGCCTGATTTTTCTGGCCAGGACTTTCAGTACTATGTTGAATAGGAGTGGTGAGAGTGAGCATCCTTGTTTTTTCCAGTTCTCAGGAGGAATGCTGTCAGCTTTTGCCCACTTAGTGTGATGTGTCAACACAATCTTAATACTTATTTAATTTAGTATGAATAAAGTGAAACATCTTTTCAAAGTTTTAAAGGTGATTTTTTTGGTTTCTTTCTTAAATTATCTGCTAATGTTTTCTACCTAATTTTCTTCATGATTATAATACCTTCTCCTCCATTTTTTCAGTGTTAGAAATACTAACCTTTACATTACATATATCACAAATATACCCATTGGTAATTGTCTTATGACATTCATAAGTTGTTTTTACTTTGGTCATAGAAAATGTTTGATATTTTGGAACAAAATTAATTACTCTTTTCTTTCACTGTATGTGAATTTTCAGCCTTATTTAGAGAGCATTTTTAATATTTCAAATTCTTTTTTTTTTAATAATTTGAAATACTACCTGTATTAGTTTTCTAGAGCTGCTGTAACAAAATACAACAGACTAGATGGATCAAACAACAGAAGTGTATGTTATCACAGTTCTGGAGGCCAGAAGGCCAAGACTAAGCAATCAGCAGAACTCGTTTTTCCTTGGGTCTCTTATCTTTGCAGTTGGTTTACAGATGGCCATCTTCTTGTGTCCTCAAGGGTCTTTCCTCTATACAGACAAGGCCCTGTTGTCTCTTTGTGTGTCCACATTTCCTTTGTAGTATATTTTAAACATTCGTGATGTGGGCCAAACTTCATAATTCTTCCTTTCTAAAAGTGTCTTCATAGATATTATTGTCTTTATTTTTTCTATTAAATTTAGTATTAATTAGCTCTGGAAATAAAAATCTTACTGAAGGTTTTATAAGGTTCTATTAAATTTACAACTTTGTGAAAACTTAAATATTTTGGCCAAAAGCAGGTATGTGTTTTTATTTCTTCAAGTCCAGCTTTGTGCTTTTAGAAATGATTTAGTTTATTCATATAGACTTCAAAATATATAGTTAAGCTTTTTCTTAAGAATTTTATATTTTTGTTTCCTTTTAAATGGAGTCTTTTTTGTTGTATCTTTTAAGTGGTTATTATTATAAATATTTTCATGTTAACTTTATATTCTACTCTCCTATTGAATTATCTTGTTTGATTTAGCCTGTTAATCCTCTATTTTTTTCTAGGTATTCATTTGTATCATCTTCAAATTAAAAAAGTTTCAAATATTATTTCATTTTTTATTCTCCCAAACTACAATTAGTAATACCTGTAGTACAATATTAAATATAAATGGAGATTTGGGACATCTTTGTCTTGTCCCTAATCATGGTGAGAACGGCTCTAGTGCTTTTCTATTAAGTAGAATGCTGGGTTTAAAATTCATATATATACATATATATATATGTATATATATATATAAGTATATATATATACTTATATATATAAAAAATATATATATAC
>PVKV010010574.1:0-74947 GCA_004027835.1 Alouatta palliata | reverse complement strand
TTCTCCTGCCTCAGCCTCCTGAGTAGCTGGGACTACAGGCGCACGCCACCACGCCCAGCTAATTTTTTTTTGTATTTTTAGTAGAGACGGGGTTTCACCACGTTGACCAGGATGGTCTCGATCTCTTGACCTCGTGATCCACCCGCCTCGGCCTCCCAAAGTGCTGGGATTACAGGCTTGAGCCACCGCGCCCGGCCAGACTCTGTTAATAACTTCCTGTTTACTTGTTTCTCATATACCGTGGCATTATAGTTTTGAAATATAGATTCAGAAAATGCTTACTTATGGCACAATCAAATAGGGTTGTTTTGTATGTTAGGAAAATTTTGAATAAAAAGCAAAAAAATGGGGAAAAGGAGGGAAAGAAGGAGGAATAGAGGAAAGAGTGAAAGAAGGAAAAAAGGAAGAAGAAGGATAAAAAGGAAGAAAAGCGGAGTGAGAAGAAGGGAGGGTGAGAGTTTGAATGGAAATAGAGAAGAAAGAAAGGGAGGGAGGAAGAGAAGGAAGGAGAAAGGAAAGGAACAATGGAGAAAAAAGCTAAAATACAGACAAGACTAGGCATTGAGAAACTAGAAACCCTATGTATGGCTAATATTATCAAAATAGGAAGAAATAAAACAGATGTAGTAAACTTCTGTAGAATAATGGAAATGTGAGAGGGCTTCATTAGTTATCCACTGCTGTGTAACAAACTACCCCCAAATTTAGTGACTTAAAGCAGCAAACATTGACAAACTCAAAAGCATAATACATATACCAGCAAAATGGAGCCGAAGCAGGTAGAAGAATTTGAATAAACAAAAGGATTACAAATTGGAATAACTAAGAGGTCACTGGTGTGCAGATGAAAATGATTTTGCAGTCCAAATACTCAAAAAAGCAAATGCCCCCTCCCTGTCGGGGGGGAAAAGGGAAGGGACGGGGGGTTGGGAGGCTGGGAAGGAATAGCATGGGAAGAAATGCCAGATATAGGTGATGGGGAGGAAGGCAGCAAACCACACTGCCATGTGTGTACCTATGCAACAATCTTGCATGTTCTTCACATGTACCCCCAAACCTAAATTGCAATAAAACATATTAAAAAAAAAAAAACCAAAAAACAACAACAACAACAAAAAAATCAAAACCAAGGCAAAAAAAAAAAAAAAAAAAAAAAGCAAATGCCAAAATGGGATTCAAGTTACAGCATTTTCTTAGGGGACACACCTGTCAGATGATATGGTGAGGGGGGTAGGTTACCCTGGGAAAGGCAAGAGACCAAGATGCAAGTGTGACCCGCAGTGATGGACAGAGGGGAGAAGGTTTACTGGATGTGTCCTAGACCACAGACAATCTAAGGAAAGTTGAGCAAGGCCATGGAGGAGTCCTGGAATTATAGTTTGCCATAGGAGGTGTCTCCTGTCTCCCTGGAATGTCCTGCCTTAGTGTCACTAGTGTGACCCATCACCGGTTGGGAGCAGCCCATAGGAAGGAGCCCCTCACCACCAATGCTACTGAGGATGTCAGAGCACAGGAGCAGGGCCTTGGGAGATCACCCAGGAGTGTGACTCAAATCTTCTGCCCTGATGGATCTAGGTCCTTGGAAATCAAATAATCTCAGGCTGAATTGCTGGATGATTCTGTTCACACTTACAATGGGGGAAGGGAAACCAGAAGGCTCCCAGATGGATCTCTGGTTTCCACACATACTTCTGCTCTCATTGTGTGAAAGTAGCCATGCCTCCTCTTGGCTGGATCTATTCAGCCAAAGATGAGGATCTATTATCTGGTCCTGGAGACAAGGAGACTCCTCTTCTCACCAGCTGGTCTCTGGGTACATACTGTTTAAACTTCTCTGGTGACAGTCGTAATGTGTAGTTCAATGGGCTGTCTCTTGTCTCCTTTTAAGGGTGCTTTGGAAACCAGGACCTCCTACCCTGCATAGCCCAGTGTTGGGAGATAAAACATGCAAATTACCTCACTGGGGGAATCTAAGAGATTGGACATGTAGCCATACCTGCTTCTACCTTTTGATTTCTGGACCCACATGTTCTTCCTATTGAGAATACAGCACTGTAGAGATGTCTCTGATTCAAACAATGCACCATGTCCTGAAAGATGGCACCCACCCCTGAGTGCTTCCTCCAGGCTGGCACTGAGTTGTGCCTGTAGAAGACCTGTCCAGCATTCCTTGAGGCTGGCAGCCCCTGGGTGGTGCAGATGATGATAGGATTAGTGGAACCCACAGCCATGGAAACACTGAAACATTCTCTGCCAAGTGAGCCCTTCAGGCAGGTAATGGGCTAGGAGCGATGCCTAGCCTGCAGATCAGGAAGGTCATCAGCACCTGGAGAGTGGTGCTGACTGAGTGTCTGAGAGCAGGACAGGAAACTCACTCATGGACTAGGGGCCTAACCCTGTGAAGATGAACTTGTGGCCCTTGCAGGATGGAAGTGTCTAAATGTAGTCACTTTGTTACTAAGTGATAGTGAGTCACCTAAAAAATAGTGCCCCACTAGAGCATATCATGGGCCTCAAATGCGGATGAGTTGTACATTCAGAGGTGGCAGCAGCTGGGTCTGCCTTGGTAGGGGGAAGTCAGTGCTTCTGGTCCCATGTGTAGCCTCATGCCTGCCACTGTGCTTGCTCCATTCATGAGTCCATCCTACCAGGTCTGGGCTGACCCACGGTGAGAGCCAGCTAACTTCCATTGTCTGTTTGGTTGTTCAGTGTCACTTCAGACTTGGGTGTTTTCTGAAGGTGTCAACATGGGATTCAAGCTCAACCCAGGTGGACCATTTTCACCTCATGATGGATGCTGTTGGACCTGTGCAATCTGTGACTTTGTGTGTCACACAGGCACTTGGAACCACACAGTTGCTTGGTGTCCTGTGGTCAAGCAGTCTATGAAATCAGGACCAGTAATATTAAAAATTGCTTCTAACAGGGGGCTGTGTCTCTGCTGTGGATATTATGATCTTACTCTCGAATTCCGGCCCTCCATTGTGATTCTCCCACTGGTGCTTGGTTCAGCTCCATCCTGCACCTTTCTCCACCATTGGTACCATCAGCACCAGGGTGTCTGAGGGATGGTGGCTGCTTGCACCATGGCCAGGATCTGCTGCAGGGTCCTTTCCTGTGTAGGCCCCACTTGAAGCTGGACTCCTCCTATGACACCTAGAGTGTGGGCCAAAGTAACATACCTAGATGTGGAATGTGGTGTCAGAACTCAAAGAGGCTCTTCAAGCAGTGTGCTTCTTTCCTTCTGGTGAGGATACAAGATAAGACAGTTTGTATTTTACCTTGTAGGGGACACACCTGCCTTCCCCTAAACACTTGGCACTTGTTCACCCATAAAATGTCACTTCAGTGGCCACTCCTGAAGCTCTGTAAGGTTTATCTTCACCTGCATGTTTTCCAGTGAAGTCCTTGCAGTGCATTGCAAGGACTCCAGGGCACTTTCTAACTGCTGCTCATCTACCCCAATCAACGTGAAGTTGTCAATGAAATGAGCTGATTTGATATCCTATAGGATACCTAGTATGGCTAATACAGTCTTAAGACTATATTATAGAGGGCAGGGGAGTTATAATAGCACTGAGGTAAACTATAATGTGTTGTGGATCCCACATAAATATGAATCGCTCCATATCCACTTTCTAATTGGAGAGGAAAGGAATGCACTCATGAAACACACAGCTGCACACTGTGTGCCCAGGGCTTTGTTCATCCGCTCTACCGGTGATATCCAGACAACATAAAAGTTGCAATTATAACTCCTACTTCACCAGAACTGGAGTAATAGAATTCATTCTGTAGGCCTCATCAGGCTTTCTCAGGGACAGGTTGCTGGATTATGTAGGGACAATACAAAGCTCTAACACCATCCCACATCCTTCAGCCCTTCAGCTCTCTAATGGTGGTGTGACCCCCACAATACTTTCAGTATCTTCCACAAGACCCACCCTGGGACACACCATGATTTTTGAATTGGCCAGGATGGGGGTAGTGTCAGAGGTTTCCCTTTGTCTTTCAGCAAAATGAGAGCCCTTACTCCACAGACTAGGGACCCAGTGTGGGGGTGACTCCACTTAGCAGGGCATCCGTGTCAATTATGCACTCAGGGAATCGGGAGATAACCAGGTTTGGGTCTATGGATCCAGTGGTTCCATTGTGGGCCATAATGTGTCCAGGTTTGCTCCCTGGCCTCCATAAGTCCCCTGTGATGGGAGACATGATAGTGCTGTGGGCATCTGGGCATCAGTGTCAGCTCACACCCAGCGTCAGTAATCCCCCTAGTTCTGCCTACTTCCCTCCCCCGGTGTACAGTCTCCTGAGTAAATAGCTGTAGGTTCCTTTTCCGAAGGACTGAGGGAATTGTCTCAGCATACACTTCCACGGGGTTGCAGGGTATTTCTTCTAGGGATATGGACTCCTCTTCTGTCACTGAGATCTGAATGTGAATCTTGGCTGAGGTCTAGGCATTGAGGATGGGATCATGACTCTGTATTGGGTCAAACACCTTCACCCACATGCCCCTCAGTTCTTGCTTTCTTATCATAGATATCAAGCAGTGCCCTTGTTGGCTGCCTGACCTAATTCTGGGACACCACCTTCTATTAACCTTTTCCACACTACCTGCAGCTCGAGCCCTCCTAGCTGCTCCTCTGAGGTTGCCATAGTAACCGTGCCCTCTGGCTTTTGCAGGTACCGTCACCCCCAGCCTGCAGAGGACAACACCCCGACACTTGTAGTGATGCAGGTCCCTCTCACCAGCATGTTCCTGAGGCTCTGGTGCAAGGTGTGGTCTCTGGACCCTCTTGTGGAGCATGGTCCTGGTGGGTCTTAACCATGCCCACTTCCCTCAGCCTCGATATTCCATCCTCTCCATGTTCCACAGCAACTAAGCCAAAGGATTTTTATTCATCCAGGCAGAAATTCTGGTTCCGTCATCAAGTGTCCTCACATTCCAATCCATGAAGTGTTCCTCGGGCTCCTATGGGGTTGTGCCGGCTTGTTCCTGCAACGCTCCTGAGTGGGATTCCCGCTGCATCATAGGGGTGAGGCTTCTGCAGCATCTTCCAGCACAGGAAGTGGGAACCATTACTAGAGAAAGGTGAGCCTCCTCTGCATCCCTGGAAGATCCTGGAGGGCACCCATCGGATAACCCTGTTCCAGTCTGCAGAATCTCACGTTTCCCCACCAGGGCCCTGACTTTCCTGTAATAGGCCTGCCTTGGCTGAGTGTCACACATCTCTGGAACACTGTGGCCCTCGTAATGATGTTTTCAACTATAATTTCACACTATCTTTCTCTACAGGAGATAAAGACCTGTACATGAGACACTGCAGAGGTTGTCACATGTAGCCAGTGATGGCTGTTAACAATTCAGATTCTTACGATCCTTTTATAGGGCATCAGCACAGCAAGCAGTAACCAGCCAACTCCACTGTCTTTGTTGGTTTCCCCCAATCCCATTATTATTGTACAGGGAATTCTATCACTGCACCTGCCATGGCTTCCCCTAACCAGGGCATCTTCTCGGCTCAGCACTGGGGAGACCCACAGCAGCTCAGCTGCACCTTGTGTGACTTGTGGGACTTTCTGTGTCCCCCACCAACCCATGTGGCATCCTCTTGGCCTGCCAGACAAATTCCAAGGAGTTAGACCCTCTGATCTCAGAGAAGGGGCCACTGGGGCCTTAGGTCCAGGAAAGGGATAAATAGTGAGGCTCCTGGGGAAGTGAAGACAGGGGGAGAATAGAGACATAGGTGGGTAGAGGGTACCAGGAGAGGAGAAGAAGGAACCAAGGAGAAAGGTGGCAGGGGAAGGCCTGGCCTAGGGGATTCGAAGGGTTGTGCTTGGAGAGTATTTTCCAGGTCCTGGACCACAGAGAAGGAAGGGCAGGTGTCTGTACCACACCTGTAGGGACCAAGCCCGCTCCAAAATTTTCAGGGTTTCTGGGGTCCCACTCCCTGCCCTAGGACCTAATGGTCATATCTGAGCTTAGCACTGATCAATAAACTGTCATAGACTTCAGCTGTCCCTTCCTTTCCTATGATAATGGAGCTTTTGTGCCAGGCTGAGGAGCCCTGGACAAGTGTACACTGGATATGCAGGGGGCCAGGTGCCATCGTGGGGTACAAGGACCTCATGGCAGGACCCAGAAAAACCAACTACCCATTTCCCAGATATCCAGGGGCAGCCACTGCCCCCTTTGCAACTCACTGTCCACAGACCCTGGGATGCTGTCTCTTCCTTCTTTGGTGACCTCAGTCCCTCTTTCTGCCACCCCCCACCCTGGAACTCAGGAAATCTGCAGCCCGGGGAGAGTTCCCCAGAATCCCTCACACTGCAGCTCATCCGCGGCTGCCACCTGGACAGCAGCTCCCCATGACCCTGCAACCTAGATGCTGCCTTCCTGAGCCCAAGAGACATCAGAGGCAGGTGGTCATCGGAGGCTGTGGGTCTGCAGTGCTGGTGTGACTCAACCATGACTGAGCTTGGGGCAGTGCTGAGCATCATGCTTTTGAGGGGTTCGGGAAACTGAGACCAATTTATTGGTGCCTGACACACATACATCTCACAGAAGACCCCTGTTATGCACTGAATTGTGCCCCCTAAATTCATTTGCTGGAGCCCTATCCCCCAGTTTGATTGCCTTTAAGGCAATGTAAAACCTTTAAGGAAATAATTTTGGTTAAATGGAGTCATAAAGGTGAGGCCCAAATCCAATAGCACTCATGTTTACAAGAAGAGGAAGAAACACCAGAGTTTCTTTCTCTCTCTCTCTTTCTCTCTCTTGCTCTCTCTCTCCCCTCTCTCTCTCTCTGCAATGCCTTGAAGAAAGGCTATGTGAAGATATAGTGAGAAGGCAGCTGTCTAAAGCCAGAAGGGAGGCCCTCACCAGAAACTGAATTTCCTGGCACCTAGCATCCAGAATTCTAACAAACAAATTTCTGTAGTTTAAGCCACCTCTCTGGTATTTTGTTATGGGAGTGCAAGCTGACTAAACAAACATGAAAACCAAACCCCAGTAACCCCCCTTCCAGTCTCAGACCCGGCATTAAAGAATTGTGGTCACAGATTTTATTCATCTGCTTCACAAATGTTTAGTGAGTGCCTCTGTGCGAGGCATTGTCTTAAGCCTGGTGATTAATCAAAAGAGACAAACAGCTGTTCCGTGATGCTTCCAATCTGACAGGAAAGAAAGACAGTGAATAAAAACATTATGAGAGTAGTTAATTTTATAGTGTGTGCTCCTGTTATCTGTTGTTAGGTAACAAACAACCCACAAAACATGCCCAAAATAAAATATCAAGCTTGCTATGATTTCACTTTATGTGGGTGACTGGGCTGAACTGCGCAGCTCCTTTGCTCTGTGTGATGTGGGCTGGGGCTGCTGTCATTTGGAGCCTGCCCGGTTCAGAGCATTCAGGAGGCTCCTGCACAGGGCTACACTCAGTGCTTGCAGGCTGTCAGCTGGGAGCTCACTGGGGCTGTGACCCAGTGCGTGACTTCACATCCACCTGCTGCTTCATGTGCCCTGTCTACTCCCAGCACTGTACCTGGGACCGAGGAGACAGTGGTTGAATTGGCCAAGTCACAACCACAAGGCATCCTATGTCAGAAGCTCAGAAGTCAGGCAGTGTCACTTGCCCCATGTCTAGTCACCAAAGCTAGTCCCAGATCCAAGGGGAGGAAGATTAGGCTCAGATCTTGATAGGGGATGGATGGCAAGGTTGCATTGCTAAAGAGCAGAATGGGAGATATTAGTGAGGACATCTTTGGACAAAGAAATCTTCTCAGTATGTTAGAGAGTCACAGAAGATATAAAGAAAAAAATAAATACAAAGTCAACAAGCATGCAAAATAAAAACGAGGTGACACTTTTAAATAGAGTGATCAGGTCAGACCTCATAAAGGTGCCATTTGAGTAGACTTGACAAGGAAAGAAACAGCCCGGCAGGTATGTGTGAAGAAAGAACCTTCCAGGATCACCCTCTGCACATACCCAGTGCTCTGTGCTGCCACAGGCCCTAAAGGGGCAGTGAGAATAAAGGTGGGCACGCTTATGAAAAACATCTGGCAGGGAGTGGTGGGGATCCAGGTCTACCCTTCTGGCTGGGGCTTTTAGATGTCCCAGGGTTGGGGAGGGGAAGGCACTGGCGTATGTAGAAAGACTAGGAGACAAGAGGGAAGCTGAGATGTGTCCCAGCCTCATTCCACCTCTCTGTCCTGCACCCAGTTCCCCAGCCGGGTTTGGGTTATTGGTATGGAGGACTCAGGACAATCACACCTCGCCATGCAGAGCACCTGGCTTCTCACCTGCTAACCTCACTCAGACCTAGCTGCAGGAAGGGAAGGAGCTGACCCTGGACTCGAGGGTCACTGGGACTAGACCTGGGGCATTGTGGAGGGGAATGAGACATACCAGGGCTAGGCACTTTGGGTGTCCTCCCTAGAGAGCAGCTGAGACACACCTGCCTGGAGGGGCCCCTGGGCTTGTCCGTGCTCCGCAGTGTGATTGGGTTGGTGTTGTCAGAAAATCAGGGGTAAGGATAGAACTGTCTCAACTGGACTCTACCTCCTTCTCTTTTCCTGCACCCAAGTCCCTTTTCTCCATCCTAAATGGAGTTGCTGAGGATGTCCTTAGTCACTCAAGGAGCACTCACACATCACCTCTCTTTTTGAAATCCTTCTCACTCTAACATCCTTCATTCTTACTAAAACTTCTGCCGCAGCCCCAGGATCTGGCCTCTCTCTCCTCTTCTACCATCAGGGGTAATGACTGACTTCCCACTGAAGAGTCAGCTCTAGGTGAGAGTCTGGGCTCTCCGTGAGGCTGAGACATGGAAAAGGCTCATAGGTCAGGGAATGGCAGGGAGAATGGGCACAGCCAGAGCAGAAATGGAAAGGTTGGGGGAGGTGATGAGGGCAGATGTTTCCACATCACCATTTCTGTCTCATGGTCCAGGGGAACCATCTTTCCTCCTGTTCCAGGGACATGGAAAGCACAGCAGGATCAGGGAAATATTCCACAGGAAACACAAATGTAAGTGAGCTTCTCCTGTAGCAGCTGCTATGTTGAGAGGAGCACGACATTCTCCTCTCTGCACCATGGTGTGCGTTTGTCCACTGATTTACTCTGAAAAGGGGGCTTCATCAGGAAGAATGTCACTTTGCCTGCTGTGTTCAACACTCTCCTTGAACCAGGTATTATGAGCTTTGTTCACACCAACTGGCACAAAAACAACAGGCAGCCCCATGCTGTCAGTGAATTAGCAGGTTATCAGACCAGTGCTGAGTCTTGGGATCCTGACAGTGCTGTGTCTGTAATATCCAGAGTTCAAGGTGGTGGAATTCAGAGTTCTGGCCAGAGTGTTTTTGGAAATATGTGTTACGGATGCCCCATGTTTGCACTAATCAAAGCCTGTCACCACTGGCACCGCAGAGTGAACACAAGCCAAAACAATATGCCATCTGCTCTGCCCTGGATACCTCGGCCAGACCATTGTTAGTCATGTCTAAAGGTCATCGTATTGAGGACACTCCTGTACTTCTTGTGGTGGCCAAAGATATAGTTGAAGTCTACAAGAAGACCAAGGAGGCTCTTTTGCTTCTTTAGAAATGTAGAGCCTGGGATGATATCAAAAAGTCTGTGCCACTCAGCTAATGAGAGCTGGCAAGGACTAAATGAGAAAATGTCATTGTATCCAGTGCAGGGAATCCCACATCACCTATAACGAATGAGGTTAGATGGTATCAGCAAGGTCTTCAGAAACATCCCTGGAATTACTCTACTTAATGCAGCAAATTGAGCATTTTGAACCCTGCACCTACTGGGCATGTGGGACATTCTGCATTTGGACTGAAAGCGCTTTCCAGAAGTTAGATGAATTGCATGACACTTAGCGCAAATTTGCTACCTTCAAGAGTAACTACAACCTTTCCAGACACAAGATGATCAGTACAGACCTCAGCAGAATCTTGAAAAGCCCAGAGATCCAAAGAGACCCTTGAGCACTGCACAAGAATATTCACTGAAGAGTCCTGAAGAAGAACCCACTGATGTGTTTCTGAGAATGGCATTGAAACTAAACCCACAGGCAAAGACCATGTTCTGGAACACCATTCTTCCCCAGACCAGGAATCACAAACTCTGGGTGGGTAAGGCAGCCACAATAGCAGCATTAGAGGTCAAATGAGATGAGAAGGGGGTTGCAGGCAAGAAGTCTGTGGCAGGGAAGTAAGGAAAGAAGGCTGTTGGTTCTAAGATGCAGGAGAAGCCTCTGGTGGGAAAAAGGCAGCAGCTACATAGAAACCAGTAGCTGAAAAGAAGCCAGCAGGAAAGAAACCTACCACGGAGGAAAAGAAGTCTCTGGCACAAACGCCATAAGGCTCAAATCATTGTGGGTAAGTTACTTTGGATAAAGACCTGATCAAAGGGAGAGTGAAAAAAGAAATAAAGAAAAAATGTAAGTGATCCCTCTCACTGCTTTATTTTTCCTTGTGCTTATTCTGGCAGTTTTGTAAATGAAACCTGTTGCTGAAATGTGAAATTCTTATTTGATGAAAGTCTCCAAATATTAGAGAATAAAATTATCAATGTCTAAGTCCTGCAGACTGTAAAAAATAGAAACTTTAGGAAATAAAGCCATGCGTGGGGATCTGACCATCTTGTGGGGGATGTCAAAGGCTGTGCTGAGCAAGCTCTAAAGTGGAGCTGAAGTGAGAGCCGCTTACTGGACTGTGTGATCTCTGGCAGCTCTTGGAATTCCTGTGTCTTCTTAGAAAAGTCAAATGAGGACCCAGTGACCAGATCATAGTTTATAAATGTCACTCTTCAGTAAGAAAAACCAGGACACCTTAGAAAAATAGCTGATTACAAGGCTAGGATAGAGAAAATACATGAACTTAGAACATCATGTAATTCCAGAAAGGAAGTGCCGCTCCCCATCTAAAATTTGAGAATGTGCCAAAGGGCCACAGGAGCCAACCTGAAATAGCTCCCTATGGACAAACCTAGAATAATTTGAGCAATAACGTAACAACAGTATTGAATTATAGCCCAAAATATAAAATGAATATCCATTTTATACTGAAAAAATTATTAGTTTCAGTAATAAATAAATGAGAGTGAAGGGACAAATCTTTCTTACAGAAGAATTTCCAATAATAATGAAGAGAATCCTTTTCCCAGAAGATGAAACTTAATTTCCCTCTTTTGAATGTGGGCTGGACATGATGACTCACAAAGAATGGAATACAGGATATAACGAATCATAAACTTACAGAGGAGAAACTTGGCAGACACCACCTTAACCAAGTGATCAAAGTCCTGTTGATATCATGCACTCCTTGATATGATGCGATGAGAAAGGTGCTTACCACTATGGTACTTGTCCCCTAAACCCATAACACCAATCTAATCATGAAGAAACATCAGACAAACCCAAACTGAGTGACATTCTACAGATTATCTGTCTAGTACTCTTCAAAACTTTCAAAAACATAAAAACAGGCAAAGACGAGAAACTCACAGATCAGAGGAGATTTGAGGAAACATGACTACTAACAGCATTAAGGTGACCTGAACTGAATCCTGGAATAGACAAAGAGAATTAATGGAAAAACTAGTAAAATTCAAGCAAAGCCTACAGTTTAACTGATAATATTATGCTAATGTTAATTTCTTACATTCTTAGCCTTAACATGGTTTTATTAAATTGTAACATTAATGCAACTTGAAAGTAAGGTAGATAGAACTCTGTGCTCTAGCTTTGTAACTGTTCTGTGAATCTAAACACATCAAAAAATCAATTAAAATTAAACAAAGTAGATAATCTAAATATCTATTAAAGAAATTTAATTAAGGAAATTAAATTATTTCTTAAAGAGAATTAATTTCAGAATTAATCCTCAAGAAATTGCGTCAATAATTAATACCATTCCATAACAGAAAGTATTAGGCCCAGATGCACTCACTGGTGAATTCTACAAAACATTTAAGGGAGAAATTATGCCTCTTCTCTGTAGTCTCTTCCAGAAGATAGACACAGAGGGACTACTTCCCAACTCACCATATTGACACCAGCATTACCTTAATACCAAAACACATAGAGACATTAAAAGTAACAAAAATTACGGACTGATCTCTCTCATGAAAATAAATGGAAAAAAAATTCTTAACTGATCATCAGCATATAGAGTCCACAATGAATAAAAAGAACAATATACTACAACCAAGTGGATTTCACAGGTGTGCAATGGTGATTCAACATTTGAAAATCCATTAATATAATAGATCACATCAATAAGTTAAAAAAGAAAAATTACATTTTCACATTGATACATGCAGAAAAAGCATTTGAGATGATCCAACATTTATTCATGAAAAACAAACAAACAAACAAACAAACAAAAACCCTTTAACACACCAGGAATACATTGAGAACTTCTTCATCTTGATAAAGAATATTTACAAAAGTTCACAGCTACTATAGTGAATGGTGAGAAACTGGAAGCTTGTCTGCTAAAACCAGAAACAAGCCAAGGATGTCCCCTCTCTCTCACCACTGTTTTTCAACATTGTATTGGAAGTCCTGACTAATACAGTAAGACAGAAAAAAAAAAAAAAAAAAAAAAAAAGGAAATAAAAGACATACAGAGTAAGAAGGTAGAAATAAAACTATCTTTGTTTGCAGATGTCATGATTGACAATTTAGAATATTTGAAAGAATCAACCACAAAACAAGGGATTATAGAAATGTTGTATGAAATAAGTTTAATATACAAGTCAATCACTTTTCTATATACAGCAATGAACAATTGGAATTTGAAATTACAAAGTCAATGTCATTTACATTAGCATGCCCAAAAATGAAAAACTTAGGCATAAATTTAACAAAAAATGTACAAGATCTATATGAGAAAAACTACAAAGCTCTGATAAAAGAAATAAAAGAACTAAACCAGTGAAGAGGTGTTCTATGTTCATGGACAAGAAGACTCAATATTGTTAAAATGTTGGTTCTTCCCAACTCAATTCATAGAATCAGTGAAATCCCAACCAAAATCTCAGCAAGTTATATTGATATTGGCAAAATGAACTGATCTAAAAGTTTTTTATTTTTAAGTTTATGAAAGCACAAGAGACTCAGAATAGCCAGCACAATATAGGAGAACAAAGTCAGAGGACTGGTAATACTTGACTTAAAGATGTACAGTAAACTCCAGTAATCAAGATAGTGTTGTATTGGTGAAGGAATTGTCAAATAAATCAATGGAGCAGAACAGAGAGCCCAGAAATAGACCAATGTAATTATAGTCAGCTAATCTTTGACAAACCAGAAAGATGATAAAATGGATAAAAGAGTATTTTTTTAAATAAAAAATGTTGTTTAATTTTCTTTGAGTTGTATTTGTATAAATCTGGTATTCATATGCATCCCCAAATTGTATCATATTGCTAAAATGTTGATATATCTTGTTATATGTTATTAGTAATAATTGTTATCCTGTTAAATTATTGTATGCCACAGAAAAAATGAAACTTCCTTATCAATTGCATCAGCAACCATGGCTCTTCTAAGTCTTTTGTCATTCACAAATGATCATTGTTTTACTTGGATTCTTTTCCAAAAAGTGGCTTATAATTGGTTGCAGCCTAAAATTTGCTTAAAAAAAAAAAAAAATCCAGGGAAAGGGCCCTGACAAGCACTTTTAAACACAGTTTTCTGATAACTTTGGAACTCACACTATTGGACTAGTTAAAAACTTCTAATTTTTTTTATTTTTATTTTTTTAATTGCATTTTAAGTTTTCAGGTACATGTGAAGAATATGCAATATTATTGCATAGGTACACACATAACAGTGTGATTTGCTGCCTTCCTCCCCATCGCCTATATCTGGCATTTCTCCCCATGCTATCTCTCCCCAACTCCCCACCCCCTGCTGTCCCTCCCCTATTTCCCCCCAACAGACCCCAGTGTGTGATGCTCCCCTCCCTGTGTCCATGTGTTCTCATTGTTCAACAGCTGCTTATGAGTGAGAATATGTGGTGTTTGATTTTCTGTTTTTGTGTCAGTTTGTTGAGAATGATGGTTTCCAGGTTCATCCATGTCCCTACAAAGGATGCGAACTCATCGTTTTTGATGGCTGCATAATATTCCACGGTGTATATGTTCCACATTTTCCCTGTCCAGTCTATCATCGATGGGCATTTGGGTGGGTTCCAGGTCTTTGCTATTGTAAGCAGTGCCTCAGTGAACATACGTGTGCATGTGTCCTTATAGTAGAACGATTTATAATCCTTTGGATATATACCCAGTAATGGGACTGCTGGGTCAAATGGAATTTCTATCTCTAGGTCCTTGAGGAATCACCACAATGTCTTCCACAATGGTTGAACTAATTTACACTCCCACCAACAGTGTCAAAGTGTTCCTAATTCTCCACATTCTCTCCAGCATCTGTTGTCTCCAGATTTTTTAATGATCGCCATTCTAACTGGTGTGAAATGGTATCTCAATGTAGTTTTGATTTACATTTCTCTAATGACCAGTGATGATGAGCATTTTTTCATATGTTTGTTGGTCTCACATATGTCTTCTTTTGTAAAGTGTCTGTTCATATCCTTTGCCAACTTTTGAATGGGCTTGTTTGTTTTCTTCTTGTAAATCTGTTTCAGTTCTTTGTAGATTCTGAATATCAGCCCTTTGTCAGATGGGTAGACTGCAAAAATTTTTTCCTATTCTGTTGGTTGTGGATTCACTCTAATGACTGTTTCTTTTGCCGTGCAGAAGCTGTGGAGTTTGGTTAAGTCCCATTTGTCTATTTTGGCTTTTGTTGCCAATGCTTTTGGTGTTTTGGTCATGAATTCCTTGCTTACGCCTATGTCCTGAATGATTTTGCCTAGATTTCCTTCTAGGGTTTTTATAGTGTTGGGTCTTATGTTTAAGTCTTTAATCCATCGGGAATTAATTTTAGTGTAAGGTGTCAGGAAGGGGTCCAGTTTCTGCTTTCTGCACATGGCTAGCCAGTTTTCCCAACACCATTTATTAAACAGGGACTCCTTTCCCCATTGCTTGTTTTTGTCACGTTTGTCAAAGATTGGATGGTTGTCTATGTGTGGCATTGCCTCCGAGGCCTCTGTTCTGTTCCATTGGTCTATTATTTCTGTTTTGTTACCAGTACCATGCTGTTTTGACTACTGTAGCCTTGTAGTGCAGTTTGAAGTCCGGAAGTGTGATGTTTCCTGCTTTCTTCTTTTTGCTTAGAATTGGTTTGGCTATGCGGGCTCTCTTTTGGTTCCATATGAAGTTTAAGGTGGTTTTTTCCAGTGCTGTGAAGAAGGTCATTGGTAGCTTTATGGGGATAGCATTGAATCTGTAAATTACTTTGGGAAGTATGGCCATTTTCACGATATTGATTCTTCCTAACCATGAACATGGAATGTTTCTCCATCTGTTTGTGTCCACTCTTATTTCGTTGAGCAGTGGTTTGTAGTTCTCCTTGAAGAGGTCCTTTACACTCATTGTTAGTTGTATTCCTAGGTGTCTTATTCTCTTTGTAGCAATTGTGAATGAGAGTTTGCTCATGATTTGGCTCTCTTTAAGTCTGTTATTGGTGTATGGGAATGCTTGTGATTTTTGCACATTGGTTTTGTATCCTGAGACTTTGCTGAAGTTGCTTATCAGTTTCAGGAGATTTTGGGCTGAGACGATGGGGTCTTCTAGATATACAATCATGTCATCTGCAAACAGAGACCATTTGACTGCCTTCTTTCCTGTTTGAATACCTTTTATTTCTTTTACTTGCTTGAATGCTCTGACTAGAACTTCCAGTAGTATACTGAATAGGAGTGGTGAGAGAGGGCATCCTTGTCTAGTGCCAGATTTCAAAGGGAATTCTTCCAGTTTTTGCCCATTCAGTATGATATTGGCTGTTGATTTGTCATAAATAGCTTTTATTGTTTTGAGATACGTTCCGTCAATACCTAGTTTATTCAGAGTTTTTAGCATAAAGGGCTGTTGAATTTTGTCAAAGGCCTTCTCTGCATCAATCGAGATTATCATGTGGTTTTTGTCTTTGGTTCTGTTTAGGTGGTGAATTATGTTTATAGACTTGCGTGTGTTGAACCAGCCTTGCATCCCTGGGATGAAGCCTACTTGATCATGATGGATAAGCTTTTTGATGTGCTGTTGCAATCGGTTTGCCAGTATTTTATTGAAGATTTTTGTATCTATATTGATCAAGCATATTGGCCTGAAGTTTTCTTTTCTTGCTGAGTCTCTGCCGGGTTTTGGTATCAGGATGATGTTGGTCTCATAAAATGATTTGGGAAGGATTCCCTCTTTTTGTATTGTTTGGAATAGTTTCAGAAGAAATGGTAGCAGCTTCTCTTTGTATGTCTAGTAAAATTTGGTTGTGAACCCATCTGGACCTGGGCTTTTTTTGGGTGGTAGGCTCTTAATTGCTGCCTCCACTTCAGACCTTGTTATTGGTCTATTCAGGGTTTTGACATCTTCCTGGTTTAGGCTTGGGAGGATGCAAGTGTCCAGGAATTTATCCATTTTTTGCAGGTTTACTAGTTTATGTGCATAGAGTTGTTTGTAATAATCTCTGATGATGGTTTGAATTTCTGTGGAATCTATGGTGATATCCCCTTTATCATTTTTTATTGTATCTATTTGATTATTCTCTCTTTTCTTTTTTATTAATCTGGCTAGTGGTCTGTCTATTTTGTTGACCTTTTCGAAAAACCAGCTCCTGGATTTATTGATTTGTTGAAGGATTTTTTAGTGTTTCTATCTCCTTCAGTTCTGCTCTGATCTTAGTTATTTCTTGTCTTCTGCTAGCTTTTGAGGTTTTTTTTATCTTGCTCCTCTAGCTCTTTCAGTTTTTATGATAGGGTTTCAATTTTGATTTCTCCTTGCTTCTCATATGGGCATTTATTGCTATATATTTTTCTCTAGAGACTGCTTTAAATGTGTCCCAGAGATTCTGGTATGTTGTGTCATTGTTTTCATTGATTTCGAAGAATATCTTTATTTCTGCCTTCATTTCATTGTTTATCCAGTCAACATTCAAGAGCCAGTTGTTTAGCTTCCATGAAGCTGTGCAGTTCTGAGTTAGTTTCTGAATTCTGAGTTCTAACTTGATTGCACTGTGGTCTGAGAGACTGTTTGTTATGATTTCTGTTTTTTTGCATTTTCTGAGGAGTGATTTACTTCCAACTATGTGGTCGATTTCAGAGTAGGTGTGATGTGGTGCTAAGAAGAATGTATATTCTGTGGATTTGGGGTGGAGAGTTCTGTAATTGTCTATTAGGTTTTCTTGGTCCAGGTCTGAGTTCAAGTCCTGGATATCCTTGTTAATTTTCTGTCTCGTTAATCTGTCCAATAGTGACAATGGGTGTTAAAGTCTCCCACTATTATTGTGTGGGAGCCTAAGTGTCTTTTTAAGTCATTAAGAACTTGCCTTATGTATATGGGTGCATGTATATTTAGGATTGTTAGCGCTTCTTGTTGCATTGATCCTTTTTCCATTATGTAATGTCCTTCTTTGTCTCTTTTGATCTATGTTGGTTTAAAGTCTGTTTTATTAGAGACGAGAACTGCAACTCCTGCTTTTTTTTGCTCTCCATTTGCTTGGTAAATCTTCCTCCATCCCTTTACTTTAAGACTTTGTATATCCTTGCATGTCAGATTGGTTTCCTGGATACAGCACACTGATGCGTTTTGGTTTTTTATCCATTTTGCCAGTCTGTGTCTTTTAATTGGGGCATTTAGCTCCTTTACATTTAAGGTCAATATTTTTATGTGTGAATTTGATCCTGCCATTTTGATGCTAGCTGGCTGTTTTGCGGGTTAGTTGATGCAGTTTCTTCATCGTGTTGATGCTCTTTACCATTTGGTATGTTTTTGGAGTGGCTGGTACTGGTTGTTCCTGTCTATGTTTACTGCCTCTTTCAGAAGCTCTTGTAAAGCAGACTTGGTGGTGATGAAATCTCTGAGTACTTGCTTGTTGGCAAGGGATTTCATTTTTCCTCCACTTACGAAGTTTGGTTTGACTGGATATGAAATTCTGGGTTGAAAGTTCTTTTCTTTAAGGATGTTGAATATTGGCCTCCACTCTCTTCTGGCTTGCAGGGTTTCTGCTAAGAGTTCTGCTGTGAGTCTGATGGCTTCTCTTTGTGGGTTACCTGACCTTTCTCTCTGGCTGCCCTTAGCATTTTCTCCTTCATTTCGAACCTGGTGAATCTGACCATTATGTGCCTTGGGGTTGCTGTTGTTGAGGAATATCTTTGTGGTGTTCTCTGTATTTCCTGGACTTGAATATTGGCCTGCCTTACTAGGTTGGGGAAGTTTTCTTGGATAATATCCTGAAGAGTATTTTCCAGCTTGGATTCATTCTCTTTCTCACATTCAGGTACACCTATCAAACATAGATTAGGTCTTCTCACATAGTTCCATATTTCTTGGAGACTTTGTTCATTCCTTTTTACCCTTTTTTCTCTACCCTTGCCTTCTTGTTTTATTTCATTGAGTTGATCTTTGACCTCTGATATCCTTTCTTCTGCTTGGTCAATTCAGCTGTTGAAACTTGTGTATGCTTCGTGAAGTTCTCGTGTTGTATTTCTCAGCTGCATCAATTCACTTATATATGGGGAACGCTCCAGCGTAGAGGCCCCCTGACAGTACCTCTGCCATAATATGAGCTTGAGCCCAGACATATTTCCCCCTCCTGGAGGCAGTCGAGCTAAGGGAAAGCAGGAACTAAAAGATGGATGATTTTGTAGAAGTTATCTCAGACTCCCTGACACTGACACAATGGCTTGGTAATGGCTGTGTGGTTTTACCAAGACATTGTGTTTTATCTTGGTACCTGTTTTGGGCTAGTTTTATGACTCTGTTTACTAAACATTATCTAAGCCCTGTAAGGACTCACATGTCTCTTGGAGATTGTTACCCTTAAGATCTATGAGTTTTGCCTGACCTTTAAAGAATGTTGCTTTTCCTGACCTTAAAGAACGTTACCTTCTCAAATGTAAATCCCTACACAATAGATAAAGAAAAATCGCCTGCTTGCTTGACCCTCCTTAGTTTTATGGCCCCTAGCTATGTACTTCCCTTTTTGTTCCTCTTTATTGTATAGAATTAACAATGTGGGTTGACGTCAGCTACTGAAAGCTGACAATATATATTGGGACCCTTTGCACAAATAAAATTGCTGTTTAGGCATTGCTATATGGGCTCTGCTTATTCAGACCTCCAGACCCTACTTTTCTGTCTCCTTGTTTTCCGTGCACTCTCTCTTCCAGGTATTGGGACCCTCTCGCTGGCCAAGAGACCCCGGCAGATGTGCCGTTCCCGACACTTATATTCCTCTCTAAGTTGGTTATTGTCATTAACATTTCATCAAATCTTTTTTCAAGGTTCTTAGTTTCTTTGCATTGGATTAGAACATGTTCTTTTAGCTCACAGAAATTTCTTATTACCCACCTTCTGAAGCCTGATTCTGTCAGTTCATCACACTCATTCTCCATCCAGCTTTGTTCCCTGGCTGGTGAGGAGTTGTGATCCCTTGTAGGAGGAGAGACATTCTGGTTTCAGGTGTTTTTCTCCTTTTAGCACTGGTTTCTTCCCATCTTTGTGGATTTATCCACCTGCCATCTTTGTAGTTGTTGACTTTCAGATTGGGTCTCTGAGTGATGATGATGAAGTTATTTCTTTGTTTCTTAGTTTTCCTTCTAACAGTCTGGCCCCTCTGCTGTAGGACTGCTGAGGTCCACTCCCGGCCCTGGTGGCCTGGGGATCACCTGCAGTGGTGCAGAACAGCAAGGATTGCTTCCTGTTTCTTCTTCTGCTATGTTTGTTCCAGAAGGATACTCACCAGATGTCAGTCTGAGCTCTCCATTATGAGGTGACTCTTTGGATATCTGGGGGTCAGGGAGCTGCTTCAGGAGACTGTCCTTTATAGGAGCTCAAGTGCTGAGCTGTGAGCTCCGTTGTTCATTCAGAGCTGCTGGGCAGGTCCGTTTCAGTCTGCTGCAGCAGAACTCATAAACACCTTTTTTTCCAGGTGCTCTGTCCCAGGGAGTTAGGGCTTTATTTATGAGTTTCCATTGCGCTGCTGCCTCTTTTTTCAGGGGTGCCCTGCCCAGCAGGAGGCAGCCCAGTAACTGCCTGCCTACAGAGGCTTTGCTGAGCTGCTGTGTGCTCCGCCCAGCTGCCATGTGAACTTCCCGGCAGTCCTGTTTATACGGGTGTAGTTAGAACTGCCTTGGCAATGGCAATCTACCGCCATAGTGGTGAACTGCCTCGGTAATGGCGGATACCCCTCCCCCATAGAGCTGGACTGTCTGCGTTCAGCTGTGCTTGCTGTGAAACTCTCAATCCAGAGCATTTCTGATTGCTGTTTTCTTGTGGGGGTGGGACCAGCACAGCCTGATCACCTGACTCCCTGCCTCAGAGCCTTTATTTTTAGTTGAACTGTCGACTGTCTCCCAGGGATTCCAGTTGCCTGTGAAAAGACGCTGGGATCTGTGTGATTTCCCATGCAGTGACTCACTGCACTGGCTGAAACAGTGGTGATGAGATTTGTGGCACTTTTTTTTTTGCCTGGGTAATCTGCTGGCCTGGCTCCCTGTTTCAGTCCCCTTTTTAAGGAGATTAATGGCAACTCTGCGTTCCCGGAGCTCAAATCACCAGCTAAAACAGCACCCAGGCCCGTGTATTTTGTATGGAGAACCACCGTTTCAGGGTGTCAGCAAAACAGCCACTCTGGGGAAAACAGCTGCACCAGCCAAAACAGCCATGCTGGCGACCCCTGGGGCTTCCCTGCCTGGGAATCTCCTGGTCTGTGGGCAATAAAAATCCGTCCAGTAATGCGGCATCCACTCACCCTCCATGCTTTGCCTGGGAGCTGCAATCCTGAGCTGCTCCTAATTGGCCATCTTGGATCCCTCCCTAAAAGAGCATTTTTAACAAATGGTGCCAGAACAACTGGACATCCACATGCAAGAATAGTGAAATGAAAAGAGCTCTCTTGAAAGGTTGCTGTGAAGGTCACCTGCAACAGGAGCAGAAAATGCCCATCAGAATCTCTGACACATAGTAAGCTCTCACAATCATGTAATGGTTGGATTTCAATAACTCTCAGCAATCATCTCCAGAAGACTTTCCATGAAAGCTACAATGATTACTGTCAGTGATCTGGCCCTACCAAACTGCTAGGTAGGATGCAATTTTGAGGGGGCCAACAGCACATTGGCCTCAGAAGGCTCTGCAGCCCTCTGACCTTCAGGATGATGCTGACCTTAATCCCCTGCTTGTCTCAGGCTAAAGACATCCTCCTTCTGCAGAGGCCAGAACAGGATGCCTATTTATTTAAGATTCTATTAAGATGCAGGAATAACAACAACAAATAAATATACACAGTAACATAAAACTAGGGAATCTACTGTATGCATGTTTATTATTATTTATAAATTTTTATGATTATGAGACTCAATTCTTGTTTTGGAGATTCAAACTCATCCAAAGCCCAGTCCTTTCTTTAGTTCTGAAAGGTTAAAAATTCAAGTATATAAACTCTATTGTAACTTATGGTTTAAGACTACTTACTGTAAATAATGGGGGTTAGACCAGTTTGAAATAGCCTACATTAGAAACTCAGATGTTTGGAATATCCAGTTCTCAGAAAGCATACAGAACATCCCATCCAAAAACTGCAGAATACAAATTCTTTCCTCAGCACATAGATCATTCTCAAGAATAGAACAAATGTAGTCACAAAACAGGTTTTAAAACATTAAACAAATTGAAATAATACCAAACATCAGATTAAAGTCTAGATAAAACTAGAAATCAATAACGAGGAATTTGGAAACTATATGAACACATGGAAAGTAAACAATATGCTCCTGAATGACCAGTGGATCAATGAAGAAATTAAATTAAGAAGATTTAAGAATTAAGAAATTAAATTAAGAAGTTTCAAGAAACTAAAAAGTTTCTTGAAACAAATGATAATGGAAATATAGCATACCAAAACCTATGAGATACAGCAAAAACAGTACTAAAAGGGAAGTGCCTAAATCAAAAAAGAAAAAACCTCAAATAAACAATCTAGGCCAGGTGTGGTGGCTTGCAACTGTTATCCCAGCACTTTGGGAGGCTGAGGCAGGCGGATCACCTGATGTCAGAGTTTGAGACCAGCCTGGCCCACATGGTGACATGCCATCTCTACTAAGATTACAAAACTTAGCTGGGTTGTGGGTGCCTGCAATCCCAGCTACTAGGGAGGCTGAAGCAGGAGAATGGCTTGAACCCGGGAGGCAGAGATTGCAGTGTGCCAAGATTGTGCCACTGAACTCCAGCCTGGGCAACAAGAACAAAACTTCATCTCTTAAAAACAAAAACAACACAAAAACAATTTACTGATGCATCTTCAAGAACTAGAAAAGCAGCCAGGCATGGTGACTGTCACCTGTAATCGCAGCTATTGAGTCATGAGAATCACTTCAACCTGGAAAGAGGAGGTTGCAGTGAGCTGAGACTGTGCCACTATACTCTAGCCTGGGCAACAGAGTGAGACTCTGTCAAAAACAAAAAACAAAAACTGAAGAAGTAAGAGCAAAACAAACCTAAAATTAGTAGAAGAAAAGAAACATCCGCGTATGAATTTGAAGTGGAAAAAAAAATATAAAAGATCAATGACACAAAAGATTGGTTGTTTGAAAAGTTAACCTGAATTGACAAACCTTTAGCTAGACTAACAAAAAAGGGAGAGAGAAGACCAACATAGATGAAATCAGAAATGAAAAAGGAGATATTACAACTGATACCACAGAAATTGAAAGAATCATTCGAAGATACTATGAGCGACTGCATGCCAACAAATTGGAAAATCTAGAAGAAATGAACAAATTCCTAAACATATAAAACTGAACAAGATTGAAGTAGGAAGAAATCCCAAACCTGAATAGGCTAATAGTAAGTAAAAAGATTGAAATTGTAATAAGTGTCCTGGTGAAGAAAGGCCTGGGACCTAATGGCTTTATTGCTGAATTTTACAATACATTTAAAGAAGAACTAATACCATCTAATATTATTTCTACTCAAACTATTCCAGAAAATACAAAAGGGGAGAATACTTCCAAGCTCATTCTATGAGGCCAGTGTTATCCTGATACCAAAGCCAGCAAAAGATATATCAAAATAAAACAAAAACACTACAACAAAAACTACAGGCCAGTATCTCTGATAAATATTGATGCAAACATCTTCAACAAAATACTAGCAAGATGAATTCAACAATACATTAGAAAGAACATTCATCATGACCAAGTGGGATTTATCCCAGGGATGCAAGAATGGTTTGTCCTATGCAAATCAGTCAATGAGATACATCATATTAACAGAATGAAGGATTGAAAGCCATATGATCATTTCAATTGATGCTGAATAGCATTTGATAATATTCAACTTCCCTTCATGATAAAAATCCTAAAAACACTGGGTACAGAAGTAAGACACCTCAACATAATAAAAACTTTATACAACAGACCATCAGCTAGTATCACACTGAATGGAGAATAAAGCCTTTTCTCTAAGATCTGGAACATGACAAGGATGCCCACTTTCACCACTGTTATTTAGCTGGAATCTTAGAGTAATCAGACAAGACAAAGAAATAGTGGGCATATAGATTGGAAAGGAAGAAGTCAAATTATCCTTGTTTACAAATGATATAATCTTATATTTAGAAAAACCTAAAGACTTCACCAAAAACTATTGGAATTGATACATTTAGTGAATTGCAGGATTCCAAATCAATATACAATATACATGGCAACAGTGGACAATCTGAAAAAGAAACTAAAAAGCAATCCCATTTACAATAGCCAGAAATAAAACTAAATACCTGGTAATTAAGCAAATAAGTGAATGATCTCTACAATAAAAACTATAAAACACTGATGAAAGAAATTGAAAAGGGCACTACATAATGGAAAAATACTCCATGTTCATGAGTTGGAAGGATAAATACTGTTAAAATGTCCATGCTACCCAAAGCAATCTACAGATTCAATACAATCCCTATCAAAATACCAATGGCATTCTTCACAGAAATAGAAAAAAATTCCTAAAATTTATATGGAACCACAAAAGACCCAGAAGAGCCCCAGCAATCCTAAGTGAAAATAACTACACTGGAGGAATCCAATAACCTGACTTCAAATTATATTAGATCTAGAGTCACCAAAACAGCATGGCACTGACATAAAAACAGACACATAGGCCAATGAAACAGAATAGAGGGCCCAGAAACAGGTCCACACACCTACAATGAACTCATTTTTGACAAAGGTATCAAGAACATACACTGAAGAAAAGTCTCTTCAATTAACAGTGCTGGGAAAACTGGAGATCCATATATAGAAGAATGAAGCTAGACCCCTATTTTTTGCCATATATGAAAATAAAAATGATTAAAGACTTAAAGGCCTTAAACTATGAAACTACTATAAGAAAACGTTGGGAAAATCTCCAGGACATTGGTCTGGGAAAGAATTTCTTGAGCAATATACCACAAGCACAGGCAACCAAAGCAGAAATGGACAAATGGGATCACGTCAAGTTGAAAAGCTTCTGCGCAGCAAAGGAAACAATCAACAAAGTGGAGAGACAACCCACAGAATAGAAGAAAGCATTTGAAAACTACTAATCTGACAAGGGATTAATAACCAGACTGCATAAGGATCCCAAACAACTCCATAGGGAAAAATGTAATAATCCAATCAAAAATGGGCAAAAGATATGCATAGACACTTCTGAAAAGAAGACATGCAAATGGTAGGCAGGTGTATGAAAAGGTGTTCAACATCCCGAAATTGCAGAGAAATTCAAATCAAAGCAGTGAATTACCATCTCACCCCAGGTAAAATGGCTTCTATCCAAAAGACAGGCAATAACAAACACTGGCGAGAAAAAGGAACCCTCGTACACTGTTGGTGGGAATGTAAATTAGTACAACCACTTTGAAGAACAGTTTGGAGATTCCTCAAAAAACTAAAAGTAGAGCCATCAGATGATCCAGCAATCCTACTGTTGGGTGTATACCCAAAAGACAGGAAATTAATATATTAAATACATAACTACACTCTCGTGTTTGCTGCAGCACTGTTCACGATATCTAAGATTTGGAAGCAACGAAAGTGTCCATCAACAAATTAATGGATAAAGAAAATATAGTATATATACACAATGTACTACTATTCAGCCATAAAAAGAACAAGGTTCTGTCATTTGCAACAACATGGATGAAACTGGAAATCATTATGTTAAGTGAAATAAGCAGAGCACAAAAAGACAAACATTGCATATGTTTACTTATTTGTGGGGTGTAAAAATCAAAACAATGAAACTCAGTGGGCATAGAAAATGGGATGATGGTTACTACAGGCTGGGAAGGGCGGTACGGGGAGGTGGAAATGGCCAATGGTTGTAAAAATGTAGAAGGAATGAATATGACTATTTGATCATACAATGGGGTGACTATAGTCAATAAAACTTATTTGTATGTTTTAAAGTAACTAAAAGTGTGCAATGGAATTGTTTGCAGCACAAAGGATAAATGCGTGATAGGATGGATGCCCCATTCACCATGATGTGATTATTGTACATTGCATGTCTGCATTAAAACATCTCATGTGCTCCATGAAGAGATACATCTACTATGTACTCACAAACATTGAAAAGAAAAAGACATTAAAATAAGAATAGGGTCAGGCTGCTTCTGGAGTGAAGGGCATGCTCAGGAGATGTGGCCTAAATTGAGGAAGAATAAATGAACTGGGAATCTGGATGAGTAAAGCAATCCAGATTCCCAGTTCAAGCAATCCTATCTTCTCCTATCAGTTCAGACTGATTGGAAAAGCGAAGTGAGGAGGTGAGACAGTTCTACACCGCGTTGGTCGGGGTCCCTCTAAGAGCATCAGTGAGGTGGTGGGGGCTGTCAAAACAGATGCAAGGCAGGGATGAGAGCCCTCTGTGCAGCAGGAGTGGATGCAGGACCTGCCTGGAAGCAAGAGAAGGATGAGAGACCTTAGGTCCTGATACCCGCTGCCTCAGTTCACAGGGCAACCAATAAAGGAGAAGGGGTAGAGAATTCATTTGTGGGATCTTTATCCAGAGATGTATTTATTGACATATTCTTCCATGTTTGTATTTAGGGTTGGTGTTACATACACATTTATGCTTGATTGTGTTACGTTAAGTATTTTTATATTTTAGTAAGATCATTATTATACTGAGTTATAACTAAATATAACCATATTATATTTAGTTATATCAATGTTGAATACAGTTGTCATTAGGCATAAACTTGCATATTCATTGAAGTTTTTTCTTTTACTTTAATTAAATTTAGAATTGTCCATAATTGGAAGACTCAAATATTTGCACAGGATTGCTTGAGAAAAATGAGAGCCTTCTCCGTTTCTTATCAATTTCTGCTTTTCTAGGGAGCAACCACTTTCAACATTCTTAGCTGATTTTTCTGACTTGACCTCCTTATCTCTAAGTACCATCTGTTTATTAATACTGCATGTTGTTTTTTTTTTTCAGTTGCAGCCATTGTTGCACAGCACAATGGTGGGCGGATGCAATAGTTGGAGCACTTGTTCCCTTTCACCCTTCCCATTCCTTCCTCTTCCCAGTGTATTATATAGTAATTATGTTAAGTTCAGTCATTCCTTGTTTCCTTTTCCATGACTAATACTCTCATATGTCAACTTTAACACTTTTCACTTCTGGCACATTTGTTCCTCCTGGAGTTAATACTTGCCTTGTTTTTGTTTATTTTCTAAATAACTCTCATTGATTTAACTTTGATATCTCTTCTGTTTGTATGACTCTTTTAATAAGTTAGAAACTTTGGGCATTCTATTAATTTTACTTTCTTGGAAATATCACTCCCGTGCCCTTCTGGTATTCTCCCATCTAAAATAGAGGCTTCTACCTATGAGCAGAGCCACCATCCTAGGATGTCCCTCCACCACCATCTGGGACAGTGTTTCTACAGGAAGTGGAGCCACCTGGAGTCCTGCCAAAATTCCAACTGATTCAAGATGTCAACGCTGGTCCTTTAGTCTTTCTGTGTTTTTACATGAGATGCTGAATCTGCTGGTTGATGGATGATAGCAGGGATCTCTCATGGTTTTCTGTATCTCTTTCTTCATGGTAAGCATATACTAGTATATTTTTAATGAATTTATGTGCTTTTTTCCTCAATTAGTAACAGGGCTTTTTTTTTTCATTGAGCCAGAAAACATATGACAAAATTTGGTATCTTAACTGTTTTGAAGTGTGCAGTACTGTGGTGTTATGTGTAAGCACATTGTTGTGCCTCAGATCCCAATAACTGTTTATCTTACAAAACTGGAACCCTATGCCCATTGAACAAAATCTCCTCATTAATCCCCATTCCCCCACCCAGCCCTTGGCAATCACCATACTACTTTCAGGTTCTAAGGGTTCAGACGCCTCATTATAAATGGAATTGTGCAGTATTGGAGCTGCTTTGTGATTGGCGTATTTCACTTAGCCATATTCTCCAGGTTCATCCATAGTGCAGCGTAGAACAGGATTTCCTCTTTTTATTCCATTGTCTGTATGTACCACATTTTTTTGATCAATTCATCTGTTAAGTGGTGCTTTGGTTGCCTCTATTTCGTGGCTGTTGCGAATAATGCTGCTATGGACATGGGTGTGCAGATGTTTTTTCTGTACCTTCCCTCATTTTGGTGGAATTAATCTTTCAGCAGCTATTTCTGACAGCACATATTTAAAGTAAGTTTGTATGTTTCAATGCTGTCCATTATTGTTTTGCTCCTCTCCAGGAAGAGGATAGGAGTGCTTCAGGGCACCCTTTGACACAGCATTTTATAGGGATGAAAGAGACAGTATAACTGACCAGTGCTGGGTCTGGACATTCTGCAACTTCAGAACTAATGTGGACATAAAAATAATTTTTTGAAAGAAAGTCCTTCCCAGAAGGGGGAGTCATCCCCAAATATGGTGGACCTGGGAAAGGAAACTCTCCTGCCACGACTCTTCCATCGGGGCCCTTTTTGCAGTAACTGAGATTTCTTCCCGTTTTACTGTAACCAGTGTCTTGACTCAAGGGACAAGGTGTGTCTGCAGCTGTGCCCACACTTGGAGGAAACCTCAGTGGTGTCAGTACATTATAAATATTTGCTTATTATGGGTTATTTGATTACTTATGAGGTACGTATTTTGATTTCATTTTACTGGCAACACAATAAACCAGGATGTGGTGAACCTAACAATCACATCCACTTTTCTGGGTCAGAAAGGCCTGCCTGGGCAAAAAGACCTGTCTGAGAAAAAGGCAGTCCTTGCAGCCATAAAAAAGAATGAGTTCATGTCCTTTGCAGTGACATGGATGAAGCTGGGAGCCATCATTCTCAGCAAACTAACACAGGAACAGAAAACCAAACACTGCATGTTCTCATTCATAAATGAGGGTTGAACAATGAGAACACGTGGACCTAGGGAAGGGAGCATCATACACTGGGCGCTGTCGGGGGGTGGAGCAGAATGGGAGGGAGAGCATTAATAGGTGCAGCAAACCATCATGACACATGGATACCTATGTAACAGACCTGCATGTTCTGCACATGTATCCCATAACTAAAAGTTAAAAAAAAAAAAAAAAAAAAAGAAAACGCAGTCCTTGTTAGATTGAGGATTCAGGAAGAACCAGATGGGCAGGGCAAGGGGGTTTTTACTTGGAACCTGGAAAATGAGTAACGACATCCTCTTCCATCCTGCAGCTCAGCCCCAGCAGCCAGCTCCTGGGTGCAGGAGCAGCACAATGCCGCCACCTGGTGATCGGTGCTCTTCCTTTTCCAGATCAAGCACAGCCCTGAAATCCACCTGTCTCTCCTGTGTGCCTGGGATTTCTTCTACTGGACACCAGCCAGAGTCAACTTTCCTGTAAAGCAGATAAAGCACGAGGTTAAACCATTTTAGGGAGGGAATAGTATCATCTCCACCTCTGGAGAGATCCCTGTCACTGTGTTCAGGGCAAGGGCCAAGCCTCACTACCCATGCAGAGAGGAGGCTCTGGCCACGGTGGCACCTGCGGAGAGCTGAGGACCTGTGTCTTCTACACTGATGGCCAAAGCCTGTAGACTGGGTGATGGCTTCCCCTCAGCTGTGTCCTATCAGGTTCATCTAGGCCTCAAGGAATAGACCACGCTCACTGCCTCCAGCGGTGTTGAAATGGTTACATTGTCTGGCATAAATACCCACGCTTGTTGTCCTGTGATGGTTAATGACAATGACACACACGGAGCAGATTAAGGAGTGGAGCGTTTAATAGACAAAGAAGAGAGAGAAACCTTTATCATATGGAGAAAACAGGTTGCCCCAAGAGGGTTCCAGGGTTTGGGGTGATACAATTGACTTTATGGAGAGGCTTCAGGAGGCAGTGATTGATTTACATAGGGCTCAGGGGATTGGTTTGACCAGGTGTGCCATTTACATAGCCTGTGAAGAAACTGGCCCTCCAACCCTAGTCTTTTATTATGCAAATGTAGCCTCTACGTGCCTGTCATCCTGACCTGCACACTTGGCTTTAACTGACCAGTGCCATGAAACCCACACACGCGTAGACAAAGAAAAGGGAGAGGGAACCACCATGTTGGGTGTACCTGGCTTTTAGTATAGCTGCCGGCATTTGCATGTACAAGCTTCCAGTTTGCTTGCAGCTTTCCAGGTGCTTTCTGTTAGAAAAGAAATAGTTTGGGACTGCTTTTTATTAAAGGAAAATTCCACTGAGAACTCTTTTATTCTCTCTGTCTAAAATAATTTCTTAATAACTTCTGTATTATTGCCTCAGGAGCGATAACCGTAACTGCTGTTAGGAGGTGTTGGACAACGATTATTTTTGGCTACTTTCTGCTGAGAAGGGGGTGTTGTGTGGGGACCGCAGTTGGGGTTTCTCCTGAGGTTGATTTAAGGGATCTCAGAAGAATGGCATGACCATGCGTGGCTCTGTTTTCAGCACCACTTGGAGTTTGACAGCATCTCCATGTGGTTTCTCATGAATGTTTATCTGGTATTTCTTTTCTATCCTTTTACTTTCAGCTTTTCTGTACCGTCTACTGAAATTTATGGCTTTTGTAAATAGCCTATGGTTATTCATGGATTGACTTCTTTTCCCCCTCTGCACTATTTGTCTTGTCATTGGAGGGTGTGAGTCCATTATGTTTAATGTCATTGTTGGCCTCATTGGGTTTAAGTCTGTGCATTGTCATTTCCTGCCTTCTAATATTGTCTCTTTTTGACTCAACTATTTTTCTTCTGTTGCCTTCCTTAGATGAATAAAAAAACTTCGCATTATTGTGGGCTTCTAAATAACTGTTCTAGTTACAACTTCTCTTATTATTTCTTTAATTATCTGAGAATGGACAATAATCCATGGCTTATTGTAACCAACAGCAGACCATACCGTCCCTGACTTCCACCTGCCTGTGCAGACAGCCCAGGGGAGACTCAGTGCTCTGGCTCTGAGACACAGCAGGTGGAAGCAGAAGAGTAACTGGATGGTGAAGCTGTAGCTGCAGAGGCCTCCGGGCCCCTCACCTGCACTCCTCATAGATGTCTCCTCCACTGAATGCCTGCGATGCCCTCTCCTCCGTGTGCTCCTGCCAGAGTCTCCCCGTCTCCACTGACAGCAGCTCCTCCCTTCTACTCACTCAGTCCAACACCGTGGGTGTCCTTGATTCTTCTTTCTCACACCACAGATACAATCATTAGCAAGTGCTGTGAAGTTCATCTTCAAATTTACCCAGAATCCCATCACTTCCCACCATTTCCCCTGCTCACACCCCAGTCAAGGTAACCAGCGTCTCCATCCCGGAATACTGCTCTCCTTCCCCAGCATTTCCCTACTGCCTCACTTGTTCCCCACCTCTCAATTCTGTTCTCAGCACAGCAGCCAGAGAGAAGCTTTCAAAGGATAAGTCCCTCCATGTCCCACTTTTCAAAACTGTCCTCTAACTCCCCATGTCATTCAGAGCAAAGGTTAAAATCCTTCCCACACCCTCCAAGCCTACCTGCTCTGGCCACACCTCTGATCTCATTTCAGTCTCTCTCTGTCCAGCCCTTCTGGCTTCTTCCTCCTTCCAGGAACACAGACACTTCCCTGCCCTAGTGCATCTGCACTGAAGCTTCCTGCCTGAAAAGAGCTTTCCCAGTCATCCTTGTGGACAGCTCCTCACATCCCTCAAATCTTCACTCAAAGGTCACATTTGCAATGAGGCCTATGCTAACCACCCAGCACAACAGCCACCCCCCGTCCCCACAGCCCACACTCTGGATCCCCTGCCCCACAGCACTTGCCACCTTCTAACTCAAGCATTTTCTGCTCTTACTCTGCTTATGCTGTATCTATCATCTGCCTACAGAGGTGTCCAATCTTTTGGCTTCCCTGGACCAGATGGGAAGAAGGAGAATTGTCTTGAGCCACACATAAAACACACTAATGACAGCTGATGATCAGAAAAAAACAGAAACAAGAAAATAAAGAATGTGCATAATTTTCATGACGTCTGCCACCACAGATAAGTAAAAACCTCCTCATATTGGAAGCCGTCCTGGGTCACATGCAGCCTGTGAGCCACAGGTTGGATAAGCTTACATCTAGAACGCATACACCACAAGGCTGGAAATCCTTCTGTTTTTCCTAAAATGTTTTCTAAATGCAAAAGCAGTCATATACCTAGCAAACAACAAATGTCAGTTGAATAAATGATCACTGAGGGGCACCTCCCTATTCTAAAGGCAATATCTTTATTAATGTAGCCTCAGGCCAAACGCTGTTTTGTGGTAGCTACAGAGCAACATCATCTCACATTGACATCAGTGCTGCCAGAGCTTTTCTCACCAGGGCTGCGTGTGTGTCCCTCCCTCCCTCCCTCCTCCCACACCAACCCTCCTGCACGCTGCAGCACACAACCATATTTTTCTCTTCAGGAAAGATAACCCTAGGCTTATGGCTCCCATTTTCCAACCACATAGGAATGTACGTTAGACTCCGCTTTATAAATCCATGAGTTTGGATTGGAGGCAGCACTAGGATTACTACAACTCAGGCAGGAAGAAGAGTAGGAGAGAGAGCAGAAGCAGTTCCAACAGAAAGTTACCTACGGTGAGAAACTACAGGAGCTTTCCTCTCTGCAAGTTTCAGAATCTGCTTCGTTTAAGAAGCTTGGGGAAAAGATGGAAAATACAACCCAGGAAAGAGACCTGGAAGGAGGGTGAGAGGGACAGGGGTCTGAAAATGCGTCTCCAGATACTACAAGGACTTCTATGTGTAGAGACCATCCTAGGTGACACTCAAGTCCTTGTGATCACAGGGACAAGCTTCCACTGAAGGGCCAAGGACGATGGAGCAGCAAAGATGACCCAGCCAAGCAGTGACCACACAAAGCCGGCAGTGACCACGCAAAGCCGGCAGTAGCCTGCACACCCACTGGGCACAGCCCATCTACTCTCCACCCCTGCAATAAATCAGCACAAGAAACACGTGGACTGTGGAAGGTTCTCAGGTCTTCCATTTATTTTGTCTCTCAAATTTCAGGAATCTTCTCCTTTAATTAACCCATCAATGTCTCATGGAAATAATTTCAAGAAGTAAATTACATTCAGATTCTAATTTTAATAGGAAAGTAAGAAGTTACAGCTCAGTGCACCATGAAGTTGAGACAGAGATGGAGACATGACAGCCCCACATCTCTGGAACAGGAAAGGTGATGGGGAAGGAATGCAGGTCAGCGTGGGGAAGGGGTCATGGTCGACACGGGACTGGGCTGGTCTCCCCACCTCCCCACATTATGCCTGTAGGAGCACAGACACATTCAGATGCCCTTGCAGAAAGAGAAGTCAGGGTTCTTGAAGTCACAAATGGAAGGTGGATAAATCTTGCCTCTCAGTCCCACACAAGGCAGCTGTCTCACACTATAAAAAAATTCATTAACAAAATTTTATTAACAAAATTTTAGTCACACTTTAAACAAACCATCACCAGCTCAATACATTCAAGTCAAGGAAACCCTGTAATACAGCTGTTCACACTGTTCCCCCCAAAAACTCACACACATCAGCCCCCTGCCCTCCCAGGATCTCACCTTTACAAGCTGTGAGAGACACATCAGAGCCCTGGGCACTGTCGCTGCCTGGGGTAGAACAAAAACAGAACCTGGTCAGCAAATGCCGCTAGAGGAGGAATTGCGGGCTGGGTGAACTCCCCAATGGACTCCTGACCACAATACCCCAATGATCTCAGGGATCAGCCTCCTTCATACTTACTTGCAGCCTGAGAGTAGCTTCCTCCTTTTTTATCTGTGGGAAGAAAATATCCTGTGAGGACTCAGAAAAGTGGGAAGGCCATGAGGTCCTAGAGGAACCTCTTATTCTTGGAACCCAGAGAAGTTTCCAGAAATGTGTGACTGAAGATTCAGGGAAGGATCAGGAAAAACAGAGAAAGGTGTGGGTCCTGGACCAACTGCCCTCCTAAGGACTGTCCTCAGCAGGGACCTTCCCTTGTGACCTGTGTCTGCTGGGATCAGGTCCCCATCACCACAGTCATCAAGGTGATACATCTGTCCGTCATTGTCACAGGTGCTTTAGAAAAGAGTAAGTGCTGGTGCACAGGGCCCAGGCTGGGTCGGCTCATGAGTGTGGATGATGCTTCCTGGTAACTAGGCAGGGCACACTTCTACCTGGGGCTTGGAACCCTCAGTGGGACAAGAAATGTCCGACCCCACTCCTAACCCCTTCCTCACCTGAGCTCTTCTTCCTCCACATCACAGCAGCGACCACAGCTCCAGTGACTACAGCTGCAAGGACAGCCAGGCCAGCAACGATGCCCACGATGGGGATGGTAGTCTGAGAAGACGGCTCTGGGAAAGGAAGAGAAGGTGAGGGACCCTGATCCTGGGTCCCAACCCCCAGCCCCAAACCTGCTAAAGGTCTCCAGAGGGGCTCCTGTTTCCCTAAGAGACATGACACCCTCATCTCCCTCCTTACCCCATCTCAGGGTGAGGGGCTCGGGCAGCCCCTCGTGCTGCACATGGCATGTGTATCTCTGCTCCTCTCCAGAAGGCACCACCACAGCCGCCCATTTCTGGAAGGTTCCATCCCCTGCGGGCCTGGTTTCTACGAGCTCCATGTCCTGGGTCTGGTCCTCCCCATCCCGCTGCCAGGTCAGTGTGATCTCCGCAGGGTAGAAGCCCAGGGCCCAGCACCTCAGGGTGGCCTCATGGTCAGAGATGGGGTGATGGGTCACGTGTGTCTTAGGGGGCTCTGAAGGGAAGAGTCAGAAAATTCAGGCACTTTGCATCTCTCATGGGACATCGCTGCAGCTCCCATGTGACCATCCTGAGAATGGACAAGATATCTGGGGTAGGGAAGGGAGCAAGAACCCAGACATCAGCCTGGAACAGGCACCTGGCAAGGCAGGAGAGGAAAATCCTGGTGCCCAACGCTGCTATAGGGTCACGGGGAACCCCCGATCAGTATTCCAGGGATTGACGTCCCCTCCTTTCCCTCAGAGACTGCAACCCTTAATTGTATCAGAGAACAGGGCAGGCCCTCACAGTCACTCTCTGGTACAGGATCTGGAAACCCAGGAGGATTCCTCTGCCTCCGGAGTGTGATATTCTAGTGTTGGTCCCATTTTCCTCCCCTCCTTCTGCAAGGTCAGGCTCGGAGGTCTACAGGTGATCAGGGAGGCTCCCCACTGCCCCTGGTACCCGCGCGCTGCAGCGTCTCCTTCCCGTTCTCCAGGTATCTGTGGAGCCACTCCGGGCACTCGCCCTCCAGGAGGGCTCTGCATTGCTCCGCCACATTCTCCGACTCCCACTTGCGCTGGGTGATCTGAGCCACTGTGTCCGCGGCCGTCCAGGATCTCAGGTCCTCGTTCAGGGCGATGTAGTCCTTGCCATCGTAGGCGAACTGGTAATACCCGCGGAGGAAGCGCCCGTCCGGCCCCAGGTCGCAGCCACCCATCCTCTGGAGCGTGTGAGACCCTGGCCCCGCCCCCGCGTCAGCTCCGCCCATTTTCAGTTTAGGCAAAAGTCCCGGTCCCCGCCCCACAACCCGCGGGGATTTTGGTCTAAACTGAAAATGAAACCGGGTAAAGGCGCCCGAGTTTCTCCCGGGTGGACGGTCTGGGCGGGTCCCGCAGCCCCAGGGTGGACCTCGGACCCGGAGACTCAGGGCGACCCGGGCTGTCCGTGGGGAACGGGGAGGGGTCGTGACCTGCGCCCCCGGCCGGGGTCACTCACCGGCCTCGCTCTGGTTGTAGTAGCCGCGCAGGTTCTGCAGGCTCACTCGCTCAGTCTGTGCGACGGCCTTGCAGATCCCTGTCTGCTCCTCCCAATACTCCGGCCCCTCCTGCTCTACCCACGGCGCCCGCGGCTCCAACCTCGGATTCGCGGCGTCGCTGTCGAACCCCACGAACTGCGTGTCGTCCACGTAGCCCACGGCGGTGAAGCGGGGCTCCCCGCGGCCGGGCCGGGACACGGCGGTGCTGAAATACCTCAAGGAGTGGGAGCCTGTGGGCGAGGAGGGGCTGAGACCCGCCCGACCCTCCTCCCGCCACGGTTCCCCGGGTCCTGCGTCCCCGCCGGGCGGTCCCCTCGCTGCTCCCCGCAGAGGCTGTTTCCCTTCGGACCCCGCACTCACTCGCCCAGGTCCGGGTCAGGGCCAGGGCCCCCGAGAGCAGCAGGAGTGTGGTTCGGGGTACCATGACTGTCATCCTCGGCGTCTGGGTAGAATCTGAGGTCGGTGGGTGACTGGGGACTTTAGAACCGGGACCGCGGCGACGCTGATTGGCTTCTCTAGAAACCTGGCACCGATGGGAGTGAGAACAGGGTCAGCGTCGGGAGTATCCAGGAAGAAGGACCCGACACAGGTTGGGAGAGGAAGAGAAACAGCGGAGATGGGGACTCCCCAACGCTGCGCCTCCCCAATCCATACACCGCCTTCGGGGCCTGAGACCCTGAGGGCCACGCCTGGGGTCCTGGGACTTTGCCCTGACCCTGCTCCTCCTGTGCCAAGCTCTATGTCTCAATGTCTGCCTGAGTCTTGGCCCAGGAGCTGATGAGAAACCAGAGAGAAACCGTCAGCATGGGCCGCGTCCCTCTCCCTTCACTTTTCATCCCGGTATCCCCGTCCCTGAACTGGACTTCTGACCTCCCACTCCTTACCTGTCCCCTTGAACTCTACTAGAATACAACTCACCCCAGGAAGCTTGCTGCCAGAGTGAGCTCGCCCTGGGAATGGAGGTGTACAGACAGGGTTTTTTTTTTTTTTTTTCTCTCTTCAAATCTGGAAAAATTTTGCCTGAGACCATGAGATAGCATAAAGACCAGTTTGCTTTTTGTTTATTAACTACAGTGGATAGCAGAATCTTGGTAACCCCTGAATGATCAGGAATCTAATCCGTAAAAAAATGTGACTTTGGCCCGTTGATACATAAATGTGTCTAAAAGCTCTCATCTGAGACCAGGCAAGAAAAAAATAAATAAATAAACAAATAAAAGCATTGCAACAGGACTCATAAAGCTTTTTCACTTTCCCAGAAAATGCCTCTGTGACTCCTGCTTGGTGTATTTTAAATTTACCTTCATTCCACAGCCCTGAGTTTCTGTGTGAGTCCAGGACATCTCCTCAGTACAAAGTAGCACACTGCGTTACTGTAACTCGCAACCAGGAGCCAGCACAGACTTCATTCACCTCACAGTCGCCAGTGTTCAAGGCGGTCACAAGGCCCCTCACCAGCGCTCATGCACTGCCTGTTTGTAGGAAGTGTCCACATCTAAGTGGAGCGTTTATTTTATAGGAACACTTAGCATTTTTTAAACCTGATTAACATAAGAAACAATTAGTTTTTAGGCAGACCTACATAAGGTATTAAAGCCCACCTGCAAAGAACACCCTGAGAGACTCTGTAGACGAATGTGTTAAAAATCTGTAAAACAATGTGTTTAAACCTAAGAATTCTCGTCTTTTGAATTCCTTCCCTCTGCCCCTTTTCCTCACCTCCTGCTTCTCCAGCCCTTCCCTCCATCCCTCTCATCCCTCAGGCCCTCCTCTCCCCTTAGGCCCCACCACCCTGTCACTCCTGAATCGTGACTCTAGCACTGTCCCATTACCTGCCACGTGACTGTTCTCTCCACAGTGGTCCTGCTACTGTGAGTCAGAGTGTGTCATTTCTCCCTGTAAAAAACTCCAGTGGCTCCACCTCGGTCTTGTGAAGCTTCTAGAACGTCAGGCACGTGTGCAAGTGAGGGCATACTTGGTTTAGTGTAGGCATTAAATTAATTTTTGTTGACTGAATGATTAAAATATGAGTGTATTAAAATGGACCACAGAAAACTACAAAATGTAAGACACTGAAAACGTTAAGCAAGATTTTATTTTATGTAACTAGTGTGTATACCAATTCATTCCATGAGTCTGTTGAGCCTGTGTATGAATTTTAAAAGACTGTGTAACAAATTATTACAAGCATTGGCTTTAAACAACACCTTTATTGTTGATTTATTTCTTTTTAGAGACAGAGTCTCCCTCTGTCATCCAGGGTGAAGTGCGGTCACATGATCATGGCTCACTGCAGCCTCAAACTCTTGGGCTCAAGGGACCCTACTGTCTTAGCCTTCAGAGTAGCTACTGAAGGACTGCAGGCAAGTGCCACCATACCCAGCTAATTAAAAACAAAATGTAGAGACAAGTGTCTCACTACATTATCCTGCTGGTCTCAAACTCCTGGCTGCAAGTGATCCTCCTGTGTCAGCTCCTCCAATGCTAGGATCACAGGTGTGCACTACAATGCCTGGCCAAGCAACACCCATTGAGCTGTTTATAGTTCCTTAGTCAGAAGTCTGGGCAAGATGTGGATGGAATCTCTGTTCTGCACTTCACAAAGCTGTGTTTTCATTTGGAATCTTCCTTCAGGCTTACACAGAGGTGGCAGAATGCAGTTTCTGGCAGTTGTCAGACTGAGCTTCCTGTTCCTTGCTGGCTGTCAATGTAGAGAACAGGAGGGCTGCGCTCAATTCCTGGTGCCCACCAGCGTTCTTTCCCACACAGCCCTTTCATTCTCAAAGCCCGCAGTGGAGGAAACCCCTCATGCTGAATCCCTCTCACACTGTGAATCTCTATTCTCACAGAGAACCCAGTCTTTTCAAGGGCTCAGCTGATTAAGACAGTGTAAGCAGGATAAACCCAGCCTAAAGTCAACTAATTGATGCCCTTAATTATATCTGCTAAACTCCATCACAGCAGCACCTACATTAGAGTTGGTTGAACAACTGGGGGAAGGTAAGTGACCAGGAAGTGGTTGTTGGGGATATCACGGAATCAGCCTAGTAAGGATTGGATCTTCCTGTTGTGTTTAATTAAGACACAGCTGGAAATTGAAATTCAAGTAAAGTGATCATTGTGAACAGTAATTAAAAACAGCCTCTTCAGCCATGGAAATTCTCCTTACCTTTTACAACTAAGTTACATGTTTAATATCTTATAGTTAATTTAGGACTGATGTGGTGGCTCACGCTTGCAATACTAGCACTTTGGAAAGCAGAGGAAGGCAGATTTGTTGACTCCAGAAGTTCAAGATCAGCCTGGGCAACATGGTCAACCCCCATCTCTACAAACAAAAAAAAAAAAATTAGAAAATTAGTCAGTCATAGTGGTTCATGCCTGTAGTCCCAGATACTCAGGAGGCTGAGGTCACAGGATCCTTTGAGCCCAGGAGGTCGACACTGCAGTGCATGGTGATCGTGCTACTGTACTCCAGCCTGGGTGACAGAGCATGACCCTGTCTCAAAAATAATAATAACGATGATAAATTTAGAGCAAATGCAAATTAATGTGTAATAATACATCCTCTCGTGAAAATTATTTACTATTGTATAACAAATTATGTAAAACTTAGCAGCTCAAAACAACAAATATTCATTGTCTCCCACAGTTTCCAATGTTCAGGAACCCAGGAGAGGTTTTCCTGAGTGCTTCTGGCTCAGTTCCTCTCACAAGGCTGTGGTTCAGTTGTCAGCCAAGGGCTGCATCATCTGAGGGCTTCACTGGGGCTGGGGATTCACCTGAAACATGGCTCAGTCATGTGGCTGTTGGAAAAGGCCTAGTTCCTTGTCTGGTCCCAGAAGGCTTGAGTTCTTAGCCACATGGACTTTCCTGCAGGGCTGCTTATGCGACAGCAGCTGGCTTTCCCCAGAGCTCATGATCCCAGAGACAGAGAGAGAGAAGGTGCAAGCCCCAGTGAGTTTTATGTTCTACACCCAGAGTCACAAACTGTTATGTCAGGATTACTCTATCTGTTAGAAGTTGTATTAGCTCATTCTCACACTGCTATAAAGAAATACCTGAGGCTGGATTATTTATCAAGGAAAGAAGTTTAATTGGCTCACAGTTCTGCATGGCTGAGAAGGCTGCCCCAGGAAACTTACAATCATGGCAGAAGTGGAAGCAAACACGTTCTTCATACGATGGTAGGAGAAAGAAATGCAGAGCAAAGGGGGAAAACCCCCTTATAAAACCATCAGATCTCATGAGAATTCACTCACTGTCATTAGAACAGCATGGTGGGGGCAGGTGCGGTGGCTCACGCCTGTAATCCTAGCACTTTGGGAGGCCGAGCAGGCGGATCACAGGGTTAGGAGTTCAAGACCAGCCTGGCCAATGTGGTGAAATCCCGTCTCTATTAAAAATACAGATTAGCTGAGCATGATGCCTCCTGCCTGTAATCCCAGGTACTTAGGAGGCTGAGACAGGAGAATTGCTTGAACCCAGGAGGCAGAGTTTGTGGTGAGCTGAGATTGTACCGTTGCATCCCAGCCAGGGCATCATAGTGAGTTCCATCAAAAAAAAAAAAAAAAAAAAGAAAAAGAAAAATGAAAGAAAGAGAACAGCATGTGAGAACCATCCCCATCATCCAATCACAGTCACCTCCCATGTGGTCCCTCTCTCAATATTGGGGGATTACAATTCACATGAAAATTCAAGATGAGATTCAGGTGGGAACACAGAGCCAGGCCATATCAGAAGTGCATCATTAAGTCCAAGCCACACCCAAGAGAGGGCATTAAGCTGCACTTCTGGAAGGGAGCAGTATTAAAAGATTTGCATATACGTTAAAAGCAAAATTAAAAGTATTGTTTCAGGATTTTGTAAATCAAAGCCTTCTTTTATCTAATTATTGTTCTTTCACATGGTTTAGCCTTGTCTTTTAATTTAATTTTCAATAATGCTTTAACCTTGACTTTTAATTTTATTTCATTTTAAGTTCTAGGGTACATGTGCAGGATGTGCAGGTTTGCTACATAGGTAAACAATTGCCATGGTGGTGTGCTGCACCTATCAACCCATCACCTAGGTATGAAGCCTGGCATGGATTAGGTATTTTTCCTAATGCTCCCCCCACCACCACCCTCCCACAATAGGCCCCAGTGTGTGTTGTTCCTCTCCCTGTGTTCCTGTGTTCTCATTCCTCAGCTCTCAATTACACATGAGAACATGTAGTGTATGGTTTTCTGTTCCTGTGTTAGTTTGCTGAGGATAATGGCTTCCAGCTTCATCCATATTCCTGCAAGGGACTTCATCTCATTCCTTTTTATGGCTGCATGATATTCCTTGGTGTAGGTGTACCATATGTTATTTATACAGTCCATCATTGATGGGCATTTGGGTTAACTTTATGCCTTTGCTACTGTAAATAGTGCTGCAGTGAACATACACATGCAGGTATCTTTGTAATAAAATGATTTATATTCCTTTGGGTATACACCCTGTAATGGGATTGCTGGCAATTCTTTGAACCACACTGTCTTCCACAATGGTTGAACCAATTTACATTTCCACAAACAGTATAAAAGCATTCCTATTTCTCAACTTCCCCAGCATCTGTTGTTTCTCGACTTTTTAATAATTGCCATTCTGACTGGCAGGAGATGGTATCTCATTGTGGTTTTGCTTTGCATTTCTCTAATGATCAGTGATGTTCAGTTTTTAAAAATATGTTTGTTGGCTGCATGTATGTCTTCTTTTGAGAAGTGTCTGTTCATGTCCTTTGTCCACTTTTTAAGAAAGTGGTTTCATCATGTAAACTTGCCTAAGTTATTTGTAGATACTGAATGTTAGACCTTTGTCAGATGGATATATTGAAAGATATATTGAAAAATTTTTCTCCCATTCTGTAGGATGTCTGTTCACTCCGATGATAGTTTCTTTTGCTGTGCAGAAGCTCTTTTGTTTAATGAGATCCCATTTGCTAATTTTCGCTTTTGTGGCAGCTGCTTTTGGCAATTTTATCATAAAATCTTTGCCAATGTCTACATTCTGAATGGTATTGCCTAGATTTTCTTCCAGGGTTTTTATAGTTTTGAGTTTTACATTTCAGTCTTTAATCCATGTTGAGTTAATTTTTGTGTAAGGTGTAAGGAAGGGGTCCAGTTTCAATTTTCTGAATATGGCTAGCCAGTTCTCCCAGCACCAATTATTAAATAGGGAATCCTTTCCCTATTGCTTGTTTTTGTCAGGTTTGTTGAAGATCCAATGGTTGTAGATGTGTGGTCTTATTTCTGAGTTCTCTATGCTGTTCCATTGGCCTGTGTGCCTGTTTTTGTACCATTACCATGCTGTTTTTGTTACTGTAGCCTGGTAGTATAGTTTCAAGTCAGGTAGCCTGATGCCTCCAGCTTTGTTCTTTTTGTTTAGGATTCTCCTGGGTATAAGAGCTCTTTTTTGGATCCATATGAATTTTAAAATCGTTTTTAAAATAATTCTGTGATAAGCTTCTCTTTTTAAATTACTGATTAAAAGTTTGAGATATCACAGAGCCTTGGGTGCTCAGGGGAAAACAATTTGAGATAGAGAAAGGAGTTCAACAATATCTCTGAGTTTTTCTTGCAAATACCTTTAATAACAACAGTGTTCTCTTCAATGAGTTGACACAGTTGAGAATATGGAGTAACTAGATCAAATAGTTCCAGGACTTCAGTGCCATAAAAATAATGCCTTGAAAATAAGTCTTTGTTTTGTCTAAGATGTCTCAAATTTAGTGGAAGTATGCCCCAAGTGCCAATTTTCTTGTTCAAATATCATCTTTATAAAACATTTGCCTACACTAAAAAACAAAAAAATACAAACAAACAAAACAACAAGAACAAACGCTACTCTGTCTGTGGTGCTGCCCTTGTTTTGTTTCTTTCCTTCTCTAGTAAACTTGCTTTCACTTAGAAAAACATTGCCAAATTGCCTAATCAGATTGCTTTTCATTTACAGAAATGTGAATCTCATACTTCAGTCAACACATCTAGCTTAGCATGATGCCAATAACTTTTGTTTGATGTAGTAGCCAGAAATAGTTCAAATTGAGAAACAAGTTTTTCCAAAAACTGGCTCTTCAGTGGGCATTCTATAATAAACATTTTATGTTCTAGTGTTGAATGAGATGTGGTAGAAGTGATTTGGACACCACTATGATTCTAAATAGCACTGCTATTATGTGCATCTGAAGTGTTTTTTTTTTTTTTAATTTTTTGCAGTCCTCTTTTGTTTTCCATTCATATTTGCTATTCCATCGCTGGTTATTCCTTTCTACTCTTTTGTGGTTTCATTTATTTTGATCAATGATGTGCATTTCCAATTCTGTAAAAATTTAATTCAGTTGTATGTGTGGTAAAATGTAACATCATATCCTTTGCAAGATGGAATTACCTTACACATCAGATTGAACATTGTATACTTGAAAATCTAGAGAGATGCCAGTGAGCCAAGGATCAAATGACATAATTCTAGCCAAGGCCATTTTCATGGCATCCTGGTCCTCTCTGTCACATGGCTCCTTACAATTCTCTGTGGTTTTCTTCTAATGTAAGTAGTTCCTGTTAAGGATTCTTGCAGTGAACTTTGGTATTCTTTTCTCTTTCTTTTCTATAAAACCTGGTATATTTTAATTTGAAAAACTCGGTTTAAGGAATTATAATCAAGTAACTATCAGGGTGCCCAGAACTGGGGTAAAACACAGAACCTGTGAAGCTACCCTGGGCTGCTGCCCATTCCCATTCACCAGAAAAAGACTGTATCCTGAGTCTTGTGATTATTATTCCTGTGTGTTTCTTTAAAGATTTGTGCCATATATATATATATACACACACACACACACAATATACACACACACACACACAATATACACACACACACACATATATATATAATATATAATATATGTTATTATATATATGTGTGTGTGTGTGTGTGTGTGTGTGTATACCTAAACCAAATATTAGTTAGTTTTGCTGGCTTCTACGCTTCCTGTACAGCAAGTTCCTACTGCATTTATTTGCCCATAATGCACATTATTTATAGAAGTTATCAGTTGTTTGGGAGGGAAAGAAGGAGGAAAGGAGGAAGGTGTGAAAGAAGAAAAGAAGGAAGGGGAAAAGGAAAGAAAGGGAAGGAAAGAGAGTGATTAAAAGGGAGGGTGAGTGTTTGAATGAAAATAGAAAAGAAAGAGAGGGAGGAAGAGACAGAAGGAAAGAAAAAGAAAAGAAACAAAGGAGAGATGAAACTAAAATAAAGAGAAAGAAAAAGAGAAAAATAGGCTTTGAGAAACTAGAAACCGTATGCACTGCTAATGTTATTCAAATGGGGGGTAATAAAAGAGATGTGGATAACCTCTACAGAATAACGAAAATGTAAGAGGGCTTCATTAGTTGTCCTTTGCTGTGTAACAAACTATCCCCAAATTTTGTGACTTAAATCAACAAACATCAGCTAACTCAAAAGCATAATACAAATACTAGCAAAATGGAACCTCTGCAGGTAGAAGAATTTGAATGAACAAGAGGATTTTACAAATGGGAATAAGTAAGAGGTCACTGGTGCACAGATGAAAATGATTTTGTAGTCCAAATGCCCCCAAAAGCAAGTGCCATCATTGGATTAAAGTTACAACATTTTATTAGGGGACATACCTGTCAGACAATACGGTGAGAAAGGTAGACTACTCTGGGAAAGGCAACAGATGAAGATGCAAGTGTCACACTCAGTGATGGATAGGAAAGAAGGTTTAATGGACGGGTCCTAGACCACAATCTAAGGAGAGTTGAGCAAGGCCATGGAGGAGTCCTAGAGCCAGAGCTGGCTATCAGAGGAGTCCCCTGTCTCCCAGGTGTTGGGAGCCGGCCCCAACTCCTGTATGTGGGTGTCCTGGGTCCAGGCGGTGAGGAGAGAGTGAGAAAAGAAATAAGACAAAGACAAGAGTAGAATTCTACAGTATGGGTCCTGGGGGCCAAGGCACTCTAGTGCAGGGGTGACCACAATGGCGCTGAGCTCTGGGCTCCACATACTTTTATTAGGTGCATTATCTTGTTAATCTTGCGTGTTGTGGGGAAGGGAGGTGAAAAGGATGATGGGGGGGAGCGGGTGGAGAGTGTGGATCTGCAGCATTCAATAGCAAATTTGGCTCTTCTAAGAAATGCTAACTTAGGACACTGAGTTTTATTACACATTGTTTATCAAGGTGGATCTGTAAACAGGCACAGCAGATAAGGCTCCATAAGTTCTGACCACACTCGATGCATCAAGAGGCTTTTATCTCCCAAGCATTGTGGACACAGAGCAATTAGAATTACTCCATATTCTGAGAACATAGGCAGAGCCTGTGGTGTTCCAGTTATCTCTGCCCTGCAAGGCTTTCTGGCCTCTCAAGCTGCCATCTGGAAAGACCCTCGCGAGTCTTGTGCGCAGAGGTTGCATTCTTTCCCAGAGTTCTTGCACAAGCCCTCTTTTCGAGACCCTCATGCAGATCCTATGTTGGGAAGAGATCCTGGGACCAAAGCAGTCTTTGCTGCCTTGCAACCACACAGCAGCATTCCACAGTTTTAAAGCGCTCTCAGAAGGTCTTTACTACAGGCCTGCTGTTACCACTTGCTTTCTGTTTTTACCGACCTTAAACAATTGTTATTGTACTGTACCAGAGTCTGGAGTTTTCTTAATTCAATATTTGATGTGTGGCACAAATCTCAGTGTATAACAAGCAAAACAAGATTGTAATCATTTAACTAGCAGTAGCACAGGTCTGCCCCTGGCCATCCTGGCCCACACTAGCCATGTCCTGCCTTAGTGTCACTGGTATGAACCTTCACTGGTTGGAAGCAGCCCATGGGAAGCAGGGCCTCAGCACCAATGCTAGAGGATGTCAGAGCACAGGAGCAGGGCCTTGGGAGATTACCCAGGAGTGTGACTGAAACCTTCTGCCCTGACAGGTCTGGGTCCTTGGAAACAAAATTGTCTCAGGCTGAATTGCTGGATGATTCTGCTCACACTTACAATGGGGCAAGGGAACCAGAAGGCCCCCAGGTGATCTCTGGTTTCTACACACACTTCTGCTCTCACTGTGTGAAAGTAGCCATGCCTCCTCTTGGGGATCAGAATCTATTACCTGGGCCTGGAGAGGAGACTCCTCTTCTCAGCAGCTGGTGTCTGGGCACATATTGTCTAACCTTCTCTGGTGACAACCATAATGTGTAGTTCAGTGGGCTGTCTTTTGTCTCCTTTTAAGGATACCTTCCTGTGGAAATCAGGACTTCCTACCCTGCACAGCCCAGTGTTGGGAGATAAAACATGCAAAATACCTCAGTGGGTGGATCTAAGGGATTGGACATGGAGCCATACCTGCTTCCACCTTTTGATTTCTGGACCCACATGTACTTCCTATTGAGAACACAACAATGTAGAGACGTCTCTGATTCAAACAATGCACCAAGTTCTGGAAGATGGCACCTGCCCCTCAGAGTGCTTCCTCCAGCCTGGCACTGAGTTGTGCCTGTAGAAGACTGGTCCAGCAATCCTTGTGGTTGGCAGCCCCTGGGTGGTGCAGATGGTGATAGGATTAGTGGAACCCACAGCCATGGAAACACTGAAACTTTCCCTGCCAAGGGAGTCCTTCAGGCAGATAATGGGCTAGGAGCACCACCTAGCTTGCCGATCACGAATGTAACAGCACCCAGATAGTGGTGCTGACTGTCTGAGAGCAGGACAGGAAACTCCCCCCCCCCGAGGGAATAGGTGTCTAACCCTGTAAAGATGAATTTCTGGCTTTTTCAGGATGGAAGTGTCTAAATGTAGTCACCTTGCTACTTAGTGGCTAGTTGCCTAAAGAAATATGGGCATATCATGGGCCTCAAATGCTAATGAGTTGGACATTCAGAGGTGGCAGCAGCTGGATCTGCCTTGGTAGGTGGAAGTCAGCGCTTCCGGTTCCATATGTAGCCTCATGCCTGCCACTGTGCTTGCTCCATTCATGAATCCATCCTACTAGGCCTGGGCTGACCCACGGTGAGGGCCGGCTAACTTCCATTGTCAGCTGGTTGTTCAGTGCCACTTCAGACTTGGGTGTTTTCTGAAGGTGTCAACATGGGATTCAACTCCACCCACGTGGACCATTTTCACCTCATGATGGATGCTGTTGGGCCTGTGCAATCAGTGATTTTGTGGATCACACAGACACTTGGAAGCACATAGTTGCTTGGTGTCCTGTGGTCAAGCAGTCTATCAAATCAGGACCAGTAATATTAAAAGTTACTTCTAACAGGTGGCTGTGTCTCTGCTGTGGATGACATAATCTTACTCCAGAATCCCAGGTCCTCTACTGTGACTCTCCCACTTGTGCTTGGTTCAGTTCCTTCCTGCATTTTTCCCCACAACTGGAATCACCAGCACGAGGAGTTCTGAAGGAAGGTGGCTGCTTGCACCATGGCCTGGATCTGCTCCAGAGTCCTTTCCTGTGTAGGTCCCATTTAAATTTGACCTCCTCATATGTCACTTAGAGTATGGGCAAAAGTAACATACCTAGTTGTGGAATGTGGTGTCAGAACTCAGAGGCTCTTAAGGCAGTGTGCTTCCTTCCTTCTGGTGAGGATAAAACAGTTTGTATTTTACCTTGGAGGGGAGACACCTGCTTTCCCCTAAACACTTGGCACCTTTTCACCCATAAAACTTCACTTCAGTGGCCACTCCTGAAGCTCTGTAAGGTTTATCTTCACCTTCTGGAGGCATGAGTTTTGCCAAGGACTCCAGCGCACTTTGTAACTGCTGCTCATGCACCCCAGTCAACATGAAGTTGTCAATGAAATGAACTGATTTAATATCCTGTAGGATATCCAGTGTGTCTAGTATAGTCTTAGGACTATACTATAGGCGGATCCAAGATGGCCAGATAGGAACAGTTCTGGAGTACAGTTCCCAGCAAGAACAATGCACAGAGTGAGTGATCACCGCATTTCCAAATGAGTTATTACTGTCCACAGACTAGGAGATTCCCTGGAATATCAAGAGTTTCCAGCATGGCTGTTTCAGCTGGTGCAGCGTGTCTCCACACAAAAATTCACACAAATCTGGGTGGCCATTTCAACTGGGGCCTGGAACACCTGGGAGACAGAACCACCCATTCAACTGAAAAAAAGGGGGCTGAAACAGGGAGCCAGGTGATTTGGCTCAGCAGGTCCCATCTCCACAAAGACCAGCAATCTGCAATGCTCTGGATTGAGAGTTTCACAGCAAGTACAGTCCAGCTCTGTGTGGGGAAGGGCATCTGCCATTACTGAGGCAGTCCACCACTATCAAGGCAGTCCGCCATTACTGAGGCAGTCCACCATTACCGAGGCAGTCCAGCAGTACCGAGGCAGAGTGACATTACTGAGGCAGACCACCATTACCGAGGCAGTTCTAACTATACCTCTATAAATAAAACCACAAGTTCACACAGCAGCTGGGCAGAGCCCATGGCAGCTCAGTAACACCTCTGCTGGCAGACTGTGATTAGGCTACCTCCTTACTGGGCAGGGGATCTCTGAAAAAAGGGGGCAGCATGTCAGGAACTTATAAATAAAGCCCCAACTTCTCAGAACAGAGCACCTGGGAAAAAAGGCAGTAAAGAGTTCTGTTGCAGAAGACTTAAACATACCTGCCCAGCAGCTCTGAATGAAACAATGGAACTCACAGCTCAGCACCTGAGCTCCCATAAGAGTCAGAGTGTCTCCTCAAGCAGCTCCCTGACCCCATATATCCAAAGAGACACCTCATAAAGGAGAATTCAGGCTGACATCTGGTGGGTATCCTTCTGGGATGAAGAAAAGAAGAATCTGGCAGCAAACCTTACTGTTCTGCAGCTGCTGCAGGTGATCACCAGGCAAGCAGGGTCTGGAGTGGATCTCAAGCAGTCCTACAGCAGAGGGGCCTGACTGTTAGAAGGAAAACTAAAAAACAGAAAGAAATAATTATATCATCAACAAAAAGTATGTCCACCCAGAGACCCCAACAGAAAGTTAACAACTACCAAGACCATAGGTAGATAAATCCACAAAGATGGGAAGAAACCAGTACAAAAAGGATGAAAACGCCCACAACCAGAATGCCTCTCCTCCTCCAAGGGATCACAGCTCCTCACCAGCAAGGGAACAAAGCTGGATCAAGAAGGAGTCTGATGAATTACAGAAGCAGGCTTCAGAAAGTGGGTAATGATAAACTTCTCTGAGCTAAAAGAACATGTTCTAAACCAATGTCAAGAAACTAAGAACCTTGAAAAAAGGTTTGACAAAATGCTAATGAGAATAAACAGCTTAGAAAAGAATATAAATGAATTGATAGAGCTGAAAAACACAGCACGAGAACTTCATGAATCATACACAAGTTTCAATAGCCAAATTGACAAAGCAGAAGAAAGTATATTAGAGATTGAAGATCAATTCAATGAAATGAAATGATAAGGCAAGATTAGAGAAAAAAGAGTGAAAAGTAATGAACAAAGCCTCCAAGAAATATAGGATTATGTGAAGAGACCTAATCTACATTTGATAGGTGTACCTGAATGTGATGGAGAGAATGAATCCAAGCTGAGAAATACTCTTCAGGATATTATCCAGGAAAACTTTCCCAACCCAGCAAGGCAGGCCTATATTCAATTCCAGGAAATACAGAGAACACCACAAAGATATTCCTCAAGAAGAGCAACCCCAAGGCACACAATTGTCAGATTCACCAGGGTTCAAATGAAGGAAAAATTGCTAAGGGCAGCCAGAGAGAAAAGTCAGCTTACCCACAAAGGGCAGCCCATCAGACTCACAGCGGATCTCTCAGCAGAAACCCTACAAGCCAGAAAAGAATGGGGACCAATATTCAATATCCTTAAAGAAAAGAGCTTTCCACCTAGAATTTCATATGCAGCCAAACTAAGCTTCATAAGCAACGGAGAAATAAAATCCTTTAGGTTCAAGCAATTGCTCAGAGATTTCATCACCACAAGGCCCACCTTACAAGAGCTCCTGAAAGAAGCACTAAACATAGAAAGGAACAACTAGTACTAGGCATTCCAAAAACATACGAAACGGTAAAGACCATCAACACAATGAAGAAACTGCATCAACTAATGGGCAAAACAACCAGCTGGCATCAAAATGGCAGGATCAAATTCACACATAATAATATTAACCTTAAATGTAAATGAGCTAAATGCCCCAATCAAAAGACACAGACTGGCAAATTGGATAAAAAGCCAAAACCCATCAGTGTGCTGTATCCAGGAAAATCATCTCATATGCAAGGATACACAAAGGTTCAAAATAAGGGGATGGAGGAAGATTTACCAAGAAAATGGAGAGCAAAATAAAAGCAGGAGGTGCAGTCCTTGTCTCTGAAACAATAGACTTTAAACCAATAAAGATCAAAAGAGACAAAGAAGGGCATTACATAATAATAAAAGGATCAATGCAATAAGAAGAGCTAACGAGCCTAAATATATATGCATACAATACAGGTGAACCCGGATACATAAAGCAAGTTCTTAATGACCTACAGAGAGACTTAGAGTCCAACACAATAATAGTGGGAGATTTTAATACTGCACTGTCAATATTAGACAGATCAACAATACAGAAAATTAACAAGGATATCCAGGACTTGAACTCAGATCTGGAGCAAGCAAACCTAGTAGACATCTACAGAAATCTCCACCCCAAATCCACAGAATATACATTCTTCTCAGCATCACATCACACCTATCCTAAAATTGACCACATAATTGGAAGTAAATCATTTCTCAGCAAATGTAAAAGAACAAAAATCGTAACAGTCTCTCAGACCACAGTGCAATCAAATTAGAACTCAGGATTAAGAAACTAATTCAGAACCTCACAATTTCATGGAAATTGAATAACTGGCTCTTGAATGTTGACTGGATAAACAATGAAATGAAGGCAGAAATAAAGATGTTCTTCGAAACCAACGAGAATGAAGACACAACGTACCAGAATCTCTGGGACATATTTATAGCGGCGTCTAGCAGAAAATTTATAGCAATAAATGCCCACATGAGAAGCAAGGAAAGATCTAAAATCGACACCCTATCATCAAAATTGAGAGAGCCGAAAGAGCTAGAGGAACAAGATCAAAAGAACTCAAAAGCTAGCAGAAGTCAAGAAATAACTAAGATCAGAGCAGAAATGAAAGAGATAGAGACACAAAAAACCCTTCAAAAAAATCAACAAATCCAGGAGCTGGTTTTGTGAAAAGATCAACAAAATAGACCACTAGGCAGATTAATAAAAAATAAAAAAGAGAAGAATCAAATAGATGAAATAAAAAACAATACAGGGGATATTACCACCAATTCCACAGAAATACAAACTACCATCAGAGATTACTACAAACAACTCTATACATATAAACCAGAAAACCTGGAAGAAATGGATAAATTCCTGGACACTTGCATCCTCCCAAGCCTAAACAAGGAAGTCGAAACCCTGACTAGACCAATAACAAGGGCTGAAGTTGAGGCAGCAATTAAGAGCCTACCACCCAAAAAAAGCCCAGGTCCAGATGGGGTCACAGCTGAATTCTACCAGACATACAAAGAGGAGTTGGTACCACTCCTTCTGAAACTATGCTAAACAATCCAAAATGAAGGAATCCTTCCCAAATCATTTTATGAGACCAACATCATCCTGATACCAAAACCCGGCAGAGACTCAACAAGAAAGGAAAATTTCAGGCCAATATCCATGAAGAACATAGATGCAAAACTCTGCAATAAAATACTGGCAAACTGATTGCAACAGTGCATCAAAAAGCTTATTCATCACAATCAAGTAGGCTTCATCCTGGGGATGCAAGGCTGGTGCAACATATGCAAGTCTATAAACGTAATCCACCACATAAACAGAACCAAAGACAAAAACCACATGATTATCTCAATAGATGCAGAGAAGGCCTTCGATCAAATCCAACAGCTGTTTATGCTAAAACTCTCAATAAACTAGGTATTGATGGAATGTATCTCAAAATAGTAAAAGCTATTTATGACAAACCCACAGCCAACATCATACTGAATGGGCAAAACCTGGAAGCATTTCCTTTGAAATCTGGCACTAGACCAGGATGCCCTCTCTCACCACTCCCATTCAATATAGTATTGGAAGTTCTAGCCACAGCAATCAGGCAAGAAAAAGAAATAAAGGATATTCAATTAGGAAAGGAGGAAGTCAAATTCTCTCTATTTGCAGACGACATGATTGTATATTTACAAGACCCCATCGTCTCAGCCCAAAATCTCCTGAAAGTGATAAGCAACTTAGGCAAAGTCTCAGGATACAAAATCAATGTGCAGAAACCACAAGCATTCCTATACACCAATAACAGACTTAAAGAGAGGCAAATCAAGAAGGAACTCCCATTCACACTTGCTACAAAAGAGAATAAAATACTTAGGAATACAACTAACAAAAGATGTAAAGGACCTCTTCAAGGAGAACTACAAGAACCACTGCTCAAGAAAGTAAGAGAGGACACAAACAGATGGAAAAACATTCCATGCTCATGGTTAGGAAGAGTCAGTATTGTGAAAATGGCCATACTGCCCAAAGTAATTTATAGATTCAATGTTATCCCCATCAAGCTACCTATGACCCTATTCACAGAACTGGAAAAAACCACCTTAAATTTCATATGGAACCAAAAGAGAGCCCACATAGCCAAGTCAATTCTAAGCAAAAAGAACAAAGCTGGAGGCATCATGCTACCTGACTTCAAACTATACTACAAGGCTACAGTAATCAAACCAGCATGGTACTGGTACCAAAACAGAGTTATAGATCAGTGGAAAAGAACGGAGGCCTCGGAGGCAATGCCACACATCTACAACCACCCGATCCTTGACACACCTCACAAAAACAAGCAATGGGGAAAAGATTCCCTGTTTAATAAATGGTGTTGGGAAAACTGGCTAGCTATGTGCAAAAAGCAGAAACTGGACTCTTTCCTGACACCTTACATTAAAATTAACTCCAGATTGATTAAAGACTTAAACATAAGACCTAACACCATAAAAACCCTAGAAGAAAACCTAGGCAAAACCATTCAGGACATAGTCATAGACAAGGACTTCATGACTAAAACACCAAAAGCATTGGCAACAAAAGCCAAAATAGACAAATGTGATCTAATTAAACTCCAGAGCTTCTGTATAGTAAAAGAAACAATCATTAGAGTGAACTGGCAACCAACAGAATGGGAAAATGTTTTTACAATCTACCCATCTGACAAAGGGTTAATATCCAGAATCTACAAAGAATTAAAACATATTTACAAGAAAAAAAACAATCTCCATTCACAAGTGGGCAAAGGATATGAACAGACACTTTTCAAAAGAAGACATTTATGAGCCAAAAAACTTGAAAATATGCTCATTACTGGTCATTAGAAAATGCAAATCAAAACCACATTGAGATACCATCTCACGCCAATTAGAATGGTGATCATTAAAAAATCTGGAGACAACAGATGCTGGAGAGGATGTGGAGAAATAAGAACACTTTTACATTGTTGGTGGGAGTGTAAATTAGTTCAACCATTGTGGAAGACAGTGTGGCTCTTCCTCAAGGACCTAGAAATGGAAATTCCATTTGATGCAGCAATCCCATTACTGGGTATATATCCAAAGATTATAAATTGTTCTATTATAAAGACACATGCACACGTATGTTCATTGAGGCACTGCTTACAATAGCAAAGACCTGGAACCAACCCAAATGCCCATTGATGATAGACTGGACAAGGAAAATGTGGCACTTATACACCACGGAATACTATGCAGCCATCAAAAACGATGAGTTTGTGTCCTTTGTAAGGACATAGATTAATCTGGAAACTATCATTCTCAGCAAACTGACCCAAGAACAGAAAATCAAACAGTGCATGTTCTAACTCATAGGTGGGTGTTGAACAATGAGAACACATGGACACAGGGAGGGGAGCATCATATACTGGAGTCTGTTGTGGGGGGAATAGGGGAGGGACAGCAGGGTGTAGGGAAGTTGGGGAGGGATAACATGGGGAGAAATGCCAGCTATAGGTGACAGGGGGATGGAGGCAGCAAAACACATTGCCACATGGGTACCTATGCAACAATCCTGCATGTTCTGCACAAGTACCCCAGAATCTGAAGTGCAATTACATATATGTGTATGTGTGTGTATATATATATATATATATATATATATATATATATATATATATATATAAAAGAAAGAAATGAGATAGCCCTCATTGCATGCAATGGAGTCCTGGGGCTGCTGGTTGTTCTGGGTGCTCAGCGTCCAGAGAGTGGGATGGAAGGAGGCTTTGTGCAGAACAGGAACCATGCCCCATAATTTATTTTTTTCTTCATTAGCCTTCCTGTCATAAAATCAAACACAGGTAACAAAAAAGAAAAAAGATCTTAAAATGGTGACCTTTAATCAAAGGTAAACAACCTTTAACCATCAGAGAGAGAGAAATTTGTCAACTGGCCTAAAAGTCCCATCAATTGTCCCAGCTCAATAATAAATTCTTCTCTTTCAAAAATAAAAATCAACCATATTCTGACTTTTGTGGTCATGACTTCTTTGTTCCATTTTATATTTTTTTCATCCATAATTATAGTTTAGTTTTACCTTTTAAAATGTTTTTAGTTCTCATTTGTTCTATAGGTTCTCCCTTTGAAATTCATATTGTCTGGTAGAGTTTCCTGTTGTTTGCATTTTGTCAATTATACCCCAAGATATGGTTTAATATGTATCTCTGTTACCTGTATTTTCAAGCATTTATAGGTTGGTATAGAGGTTTATATCTATTCAGTTTTTTCCCCATGAGTTTTGATGGTACTATATAATGTTTTTCATCAAGAGAAGGAGTTTAATGCTGGTTATTTCCTTTTTTTTGTGATGTAAATTGCCATTAGATTTCAGTGGGTAGATCTGTTAATTCATTACAAATATCAAGAGAGTTGTAGTCTGAGTCTTCTTCTGAAGTATTATTTTAATAATTTCTTAAATAAGAGATTTATCCTCTTCTACTATTGGTCTATTCATAGAGACTTTTCGAGAGACTAAACCAAGCATCCAACAACCTATGACCCAGCAATTGCACTCTTGGATATATATACATATAAATGCGTGCATTGGTGTGCCAAAAGATATGAAAATATTACTCATCGCAGCATGATTTGTAGAAATCTGGATGTAACACAAATGTCTATCAATAGTGGAGGGACAGGAAATGTGAGCTATTTATAGAGTGGAGCACCTGACAGCCATGGGAGTGTACAGGCTAGGGCCACACACAGCAAGACCTGGGACATAAGAGTGACTGTATCCAGAACTAACTCATCTCATTTATGCTATTAGAAATCAAGACAGTGTCTGCTCTGGGGTCAGAGAGGGTGATTTGTGACCAAGCAGAACCCTAGGATGCTTCCTGGAGGCTGGCAATGCTCTTCCTTGATGTGGATGATGTTTACCTGAGTGTTCACTTTGTGAAAACCCAAGGCCCATTTGTCGTTTGTCCACCTTTCTCCATGCATGTTGTCCTTCATTCAAGTGTACATTTCTGGTGTTTTGAAACAATTCTCTCTAAACTAATATAGAATCTCTTGCTGACAGTCCTTAGAAAGGCTGCATTGGAAAAATCAGTGCAATTATTAAAAATACCAGGAAATAAATGCCTATGACTCAGATATAAAGAGGAGAATCTACAATAAGAGCAGTCATCTTGGGAGCTGACATAAGAACACCTTTGGAAATGGCTTTTGAGCCAGGAACTAGGAATCAAAACCCAAACAGGCCCATGGGAGGTGGGGGTGAGATATTATGTCCCAGCAGTGTGTAAGTGAATGAAACATGGACAGTGGTTAATGGCTTGGTTGGTCAGTCTGGAACTTGGGGAAGATGAAGTTGGAAAACTGTGGGGTGGAGGAGAGAGAAACACATAGACTTCTTGCCATGGGCAGAGCATGAGAAGGTAGAGCTACCATGTGAATGCCCACCAGTGGGTCTCTCAGAGGGTGGGGTGCCTTGTAACCAGGTGGGCAGGATATCACGATGGTTGATGCCACCCAGCCACACAGGGCTTGCTCATGGAGTTCCTGCACAAAGCGTACATGGTGGCTGGGATGGACACTGCATGGGTATAACAATTAAATCGTCATTCACCAAGGCTGACCTGGCAGCTGCCACTGCCGAGGGCACAGTAGGCTAAATCAGATGTTTGTTGGAACACAGACATAAAACAGGGAATGTTCACTATGAATAAAAGTGTTATGACAGATAAAGATGCCACTGCAGATATAGTAGAGATTCATACAGTTTTGAAACCATGAAAAAATTATGTCAATGGACTTTTTACAAGTAAAGAAAGCAAAACCATTGAGGCAATTCTATTTCCCTTCAACCATATCCAGTTTTACAAGAAGGTTCTACCAAATCTTCAAAGAACTTATATCAAATACATACTGACCTTATATAAAATATTTAAGATGTAAAGGGAAATATAGGGAAAGCCAATAAATTCACTTTATTAGGCAGGAGTAACATTGATCACAAAACTAGTTAGGGAACAAAGAAGGAAAAAGGTATTATAGGAAAATTACTTTTAATTAATTAGATGTGAAGATTCTAAGAAAATTATTACTAGACAATATTAACCAATGTGTTATAGACAGACAGTCTTGGCTAACGTATATATCCCAAGAATGCAAAGATATTTAAATTTTAAAACTTTTAATACATTTTACCACTTAATTAAAGAAAAATAGAGATGATGTTATTTTACTAGAGTAAGAAATTATTCTAGATGGAATTTAGCACTCCATCTGACCCATATTTCTTCAGTCATTCCCACTTTAAAGAAATCATGCAATCAGACTGGGCCACTCACATAATCCAAAATAATCTCTCCATCTAAAGTCCATGTTCTTAATCATATCAGCAAAGTCCCTTTAGCTGTGTAAAGTAGCATATCTAAATGATCTGGGTCTTAGGGCTTGGTCATATTTGTGAGGCCATTATTTTGGATTCCACAGTGTATGTGGTGGTTAAATTTAGTCTAATTAAATTCCTAGAAGACGAGAAGTGAGTAAATGCAAAGAGGTATTCCATAAAGAGGTTATTTTAAGATATTAAGCAAATGTGTCATAACACTTTGAATAAAAAGAGATCCACATTTATTCATAATGCACTGGAACTTCACATGTTAAAGAGAAGCAGAGATCCTAAAAGCAGCCACAGAAGAAACACAGATCATTGAAAAAACAACCAGGTTAAAATGTAACTGACTTTTCGCTCTCAGCCACAGCAGCCAGAGGATACATCAGCATCAAAGATCTGACAGAAAACCAATGTCAAACTAAAAACTTGAGGCTGGCAAATCTCTCCTTCATGAACAAAGGCAAAACAAAAAAGTATTGCATAAATGAAATCTTTGCATTCTCCAAAATAGCCATCTAAAAATATCTACAAGAACAGAGAAATATATAAGAATGAAAGAGAAAGAAAGCAGAAATTTTAATTTGTAGTCATTGGTACAAATAACTCAGTACTGTCATTATAAAATATTAATAATGTAGCTTTCAAAGAAAAAAGTCATGTCAAACACATAACATGTTGTGTTATAATTTCTTTCTTTATCCTTGCAGCCTCACTTGTGACTTCTATGAAGTCCAAGGAAGTTTGATTCTTTTTCCTGAGACTCAGCTCCATAGACTCAATTCCACAGAGCACAGTACCCAGAATTGATGAATGTTTTTCATATGAATGAGTTTTGTGAAAGTACTTAGCAAATCAGAAATTGTGTTGCATAAGCACAATTCAAAAGTGGCTGAGGACTGACATCAGAGAGTATTGTGGCATAAGAACTCCAAGGGCCAGCCCTGCACAGAGACAATGTGCTTGTAAAGCATCAGCATAAAAAAATTCTCTTGGAGAGCTGCTAAAGCACAGATTCCTGGACTCACCATTAGATATTCTGATTGAGCTGATAAAGAATCAACTGCATTGGAATCCTGAAAAATCATCAAAAATTTATAGCAACCTAGCAAGTCCAGAAAAATTTACTGGAACACAGGAGCAGAGCTTTGTGGCACTATATCTTACCCTTGACTCATTCCTCCCTCTCCAAGTCTGCAGTGATCTTGAAGACAGCAGCCTGGTAACCCAGTGTGGGTTCCTATGCCATAGGGAGCCAAGTGGACCACGTTCTCAAAGTATTGTGATTGTCTGTCTTTTCCTGTTGGGTGACTCCATGAAGGAGGATAAGAAATGGCTTACATCGGACTGGGCATGGTTATTCATGCCTATAATCACAGCACTTTGGGAAGCTGAGCTGTGTGGATTTCTTGACCTCCAGGATTTGACACCAGCCTGGGCAACATGGTGAAACCCCATCTCTACAAAAAGTACAGAAATTAGCTGGATATGGTGGCGCATGCCTGCAGTCTTAGCTGCTCAAGAGGCTGAGATGGGAGGATGGCTTAAGCCCAGGAGGTTGAGGCTATAGAGAGCCAGGATCATGCCACTGCACTCCATCTTGGGCTTCACAGCAAGACCTTGCCAAAAAAAAAAAAAAAAAGAAAAAATGTAAATTGTTTGCATTTATTTTCCCTGCTGATAACTCCCTTATGTTAGAGAGGCAGAGGTCATCTGATAAAAACATTTAAATGTCAGTGAACCAGCAGCTGCCCAGTTGGGGCAAAAATTATTACATGAGGAAAGTCATAGACATACAGAAAATCCTGGAGGGGTAACTGGGTGAGTGAGATGGGGAATATGGGTTTTGAAAAGCTTCCATATCCCTGGAAGTGTGTGTAGCCTCCTCCATGATCTCAGTATGTAGCACATGCTCACAAAGCACCTGAGAATGCCCTATGTTCACATCTCTTTTTTGGCTAAAGATGTTTAAGGAAATATCTGTCAAATCACGAGTTGACCACTGAGCTAACAAAATAGAGATTTCAGTGATAACACACAATACAGAATACAGTCTATACAAAATTAGTTTAGAAAATGTGATTTCCAAAGTTACCACATGATAGTACTCAAAATAAAAATGAGGGAGCCAGTTAAACTAGATAGTAAGATCCATTCTCAGGAAAAAAGAAAAATAGATGAACTATTCCTGAGAAAAGCCATTGAGCATACTTACTGGAAAAACACTTTAAATAGACAGTCTTAAATATGTTCATAGAACTAAAGAAAACTATGGGCAAAAATCTAAAGGAAATCAGAAGAACTATGTTAACTCAAATAGAGAACATTAATAAAAAGAAAGTTTAAAAAGAGACCAAGTAGAAATTTGGAAGCTGAAAAGTGCAATAACTAAAATGAAAAAGTCACTAGAGGAGTTCAAAAACAGCTTTCACTACGCAGAATGAAGAGTCAGGAAGCATAAAGTTAAGACAATTGAAATCATCCAGTTTGAGGTGCAGAAAGAAAAAAATTATGAAGAAAAACGAACAGAACTTAAGAAATCTTAGACAACACCAAGCACATGCACTTTGGGAATCCTCAAAGAAAGCAGGGAGGGAGCAAGAGAAGAATGGCTTTTTGGAGAAATAATAACTCCAAACCTCCCAAATTTGATGAACAATATGAATCTATACATCCAAGACACTTGATAAATTTTAAGCAGTGAAAGTTTCTAAATGTCCACACTGAGAGACATTATAATCAACCAGTCAAACACCAACAACAAACAGACTGTGTTGAAAGCAATAACAGAGAAGGAAGTTTTCAGGTACAATGGATTCTCAGTAAGATTAACATGCAAAATTTTGTCAGAAACCACGGGATTCAGGAGGCAATGGGATGACAAATTTAATGTTAAGAAAGTAAAAGGACTGACAGCCAAGAATTGTATGTCTGCAACACGCTCCTTCACAAATAATGGAGAAATTAAGACATTCACAGGTTAAAAAAAGTTGAGAGAGATTGTCTCAACCCTACAATATGTGTGTGTGTGTGTGTAATTCTTCTCTTGTTTTTCCTACTTGATTTAAAAGAAAATGTCCATCGACTGTCGACTGATGAATGGAGAAACAACATACAGTTTATTTCTACAATAAAATATTATTGGCCATAAAAATAATAAACCATTCGTGTGCATGTGTCCTTATAGTAGAATGATTTATAGTCCTTTGGATATATACCCAGTAATGGGATTGCTGGATCAAATGGAATTTCTATTTCTAGGTCCTTCAGGAATCACCACACTGTCTTCCACAATGGTTGAACTAATTTACACTCCCACCAACAGTGTAAAAGCATTCCTATTTCTCCACATCCTCTCCAGCATCTGTTGTCTCCAGATTTTTTAATGAGCGCCATTCTTCTTTGTTGGGACATGGATGAACCTGGAAACCATCATTCTCAGCAAACTGACACAAGAACAGAAAATCAAACACCACATATTGTCACTCATAGGTGGGTGTTGAACAATGCGAACACATGGACACAGGGATGGGAGCATTGCACACCGGGGTCTGTTGGGGGGGGAAGGGAAGGGACAGTGTGGGGTGGGTAGTTGGGGAGGGATAGCATGGGGAGAAATGCCAGATATAGGTGATGGGGAGGAAGGCAGCAAATCACACTGCCATATGTGTAACTATGCAACAATCTTGCATGTTCTTCATCTAAAATGCAATAAAAATATAATAATAATAATAATAACAATAATAAAGCAGTGGTACATGATAGAACATTGCTGAATCTTGAAAACATGATAAGTGAAGGAAGCCAGTTACAGAAGGCTACGTAATTTATTAAATCCGTTTTTGCGAAATATTGAGAAGAAGCAAATCTATAGAGAAAGAAAGTGGATTTGTGGTGACAGGGTCTGGTGGCAGGTGGAAATGGAGGCTGATTGATTAATAGGTGCAGAGTTTCCCCTGAGGTGAAAAAAGCATGCTGGAACTGGGGAGTGATGATGGTTATATAACGTTGTGAACCTGCTAATTGTCACTGCAATGTACCCTTAAAATGGTTACAGTGTTCATGTACACTTTTGTGTTCATGTACATTTTATCACAATAAAAAAGAGGCTGAGAAATAGATTCCAAAGTCTTTTGTATGGTAAACTCCTGAGTTTGCTTGAGAATCTGCCTGTCTTTTCTTCTCAGGATATCATCTCCTATTCAGAGTTCACCCTTGCTCTTCTGCAAGTAGAAAGCCTTCTTCCAGGACATTGTCCAAGATCAGCCAGGCCCAACCCCAAAAGTGACTTTCTGTCTTGGATCCAAATGCTCAAATGCAACTCTGGGGCTAATTTCAGTGAGAGTAAGAGATTATCCAATGAGGATAATTCATTTGGAGAGAAAATGTTTGGCCTTAAGTCAGGAAAGTGTTTTGCTTTCCTAAAGAGGATCCTGCTTACCAATAAGTACAGAGTTTTTGTTTGTGTGGGGTGGAGTTCTCAGCAGAGTAATTAAAAATATCTCTAGGAACACCACACAGCTCATGCGTAGCTGACTGATTCACTCACCTGCCACCCCAACTGAAGAAAGGATCTGAATTTTTACCTTGGCCCATCCTTCAGCTGCATTTCACTGGACATGGACCATTACAAGTGTGAAGATTCCAGGGTTTTCAGCTGCTCTTCCTGCTGTTGTGGAGCCTCCACTGGTGTGACTGACACCTAGGTGAGCCTAGAGGAAGCTGAGTGTCTCCTAATTCTCAAGGCCAACATTTTTAGTGAACCCAGACTAAACCCCTAGGTTCTCAGGGACTCAGACTTTCAAGTGTGGAAGGGAAAACTCCATCTCACTCTCTCGGGTGTCATGGTAATTACATATAATATAATGTATATATACATAATTATAATTTGTATATCTATAAATGAGAGAATCAGTATTCTGTAAACTGATGATATTTTTAGTGTTGACTTCATTGCTCAGGTGAACACTGTAATAGAAGGATGAGTCACGGATTGTAGAAGAAGAATATTTTTTTACTCTCTGAAAGAGCCATCAGTAGGCATTTCTGCCATATGGACTTCAAATGAGAAATGTGTTTTAGGCTGAGATCGGCAGGAGATCTGAACTCTTTTTATTATTCTTTTAAAGATGAGATCTCACTATGCTGCCAGCCTGGAGAGCAGTCACTATTCACAGGTGTGGTTATAGCCTCAAACTCCTGAGCTCAAGCAATTCTCCCACCTCAGCCTCCTGAGCAGCTGGGATCCAGGTGCCTGCCACAGTGTTCAGCCACTTTTCATTGTTATTTTACTTCAAATATTTTATTTTGAATGTTAAAATATATGTTTCTACATTAGAAATGTGAATCTATATTTGATTACAGAAGACTTTAAGATACACAGATCAATGCCTGGTTGAATTTTAAAGAAAATAAAATGCACAGAAGAGAGAAATATCACCCAGGCCTCCCGTCAAAAGAACCACTGCTATTATATCATTAAACCTTCCTGGAGCCGGGCGCAGTGGCTCACGCCTGTAATCCCAGCACTTTGGGAGGCCGAGGTGGGTGGATCACGAGGTCAAGAGATCGAGACCATCCTGGTCAACATGGTGAAACCCCGTCTCTACTAAAAAATACAAAAATTAGCTGGGCATGATGGCACGTACCTGTAATCCCAGCTACTCGGGAGGCTGAGGCAGGAGAATTGCTTGAACCCAGGAGGCGGAGGTTGCAGTGAGCCGAGATCGTGCCATTGCACTCCAGGCTGGGTAACAAGAGCGGAACTCCGTCTCAAAAAAAAAAAAAAAAAAAAAAAAAAAAAAAAAACCTTCCTGGAATGCAGTGTGAATGGCGGTCCCTGGAGCTGTCTTTTGCAATGGTGCTGATTTCCATTCTGTTGTTTTCTATGTATGTATTTGTGTATATGCTTTCGTTGTACAAAGTTGCATTCATAAGTTGTGGGTTATCTTTTATTTGATAGAGTCTTGCTCCTGTCTGCAGTTGCTGGAGTGCAGTGGCATGATCTTGGCTCACTGCAACCTCTGGATCCCGGGTTCAAGTGTTCCTCTTGCCTCACACTTTTGAGTAGCTGGGACTACAGACATGAGCTACCAAGTCTGGCTAATTTTGTGTTTTTAGTAGAGATGGGGTTTCACTTGTTGACCAGGCTGATCTTGAACACCTGACCTCAAGTGATCCTCCCACACTGGCCTCCCAGAGTGGTTGTGGGTTATTCTGAATGTTGCTTTTTGAAAGTATTATTATGCAAATAGTTTCCCATGTCATAAAGTCTGCATAGAGTTTATGGACTTTACAAGCTGCATCACATCTCCAAAAAGGAGATGTGGCCCGTGTTCTTGTTTTTTTAGGTCCACCTGCTTTCATTTTGTCTTTTGATAAGTAATATTTTGACAACCATGTTTGTATGTAAAGATTCTTCTATGGTTGTGATTTTAAAAATTCATGGACTACTCAGGTTGGGCATGGTGGCTCATGCCTTCACTCACAGCACTTTGGGAGACTGAGGCAGGCAGATTGCCTGAGCCCATGAGTTTTAGACCAGCCTAGGCAACATGGAGAAACTCTATCTCTACAAAAAATACAAAAGGATTAGCTGGGCTTGGCGGTGCATGCCTGTAGCCCCAGCTACTCAGGTGGCTGAGGTGGAAGAGTTGCTTAAGCCTGGAAGATTCAGGCTGCACTGAGCCTTGAACACCACTGCACTCCAGCCAGCGAGCCCCTGTCTCAAAAATAAATAAATAAATAAATTATATACTATTTAAATAGTAAGTATTAAACCAGTGTCTGTGAGGATGTTTTTGAAAATGATTGGCCTGTAAGTGGGTGGGCTTAGTGGAGAGGATCCTCCCTCACTGTGGGCAGCCACAATCACCTCAGGGCCCAGATAGAACAGAAAGGCAGATAGAAGGCAAATTTCTCTCTGCCTCTGTCTTTGTCTCCGTCTCTGTTGCTCTCTCTCTCTTACTCTCTCTGGAACTGAGACTGAGACACCCTTCTTCTCCTGCTTTGGACCTCGAAACCACAGGTTCCATGGTCTTTAGATTTTGAGTCGTGCACCAGTGTGCCCCTTTATCCTCCTACTCTCTTTTCTAGGTCCTTGGACCTTTGGCCTTGGATTGAGCCTCACTGCCAGCTTTTCTAGTTCTCCAGCTTGCAGACAGTCTGTTGTGGGACTTCTCAGCGTCTATAATTGTGTGAGCCAATTAGCCCAGTGAATCCTCTCTCTCTCTCTCTCTCTCTCTCTCTCTCTATATATATATATATATATATATATAATTTACCTATCTGTCTGTCATCTATCTGTGCTCTTGGTTCTTTCTTTCCTGGTAGTCCTAATAAAGAACAGACAATAAATAAATAAAATCTGTCATAGTATTAGTGATAATTGCCATTAAGGAAAATATGCCTAGGCTGGAAGACTGGTGGTGGAGGTGGAAATGGCAGGGGATAGATTTCAGAAAAGATCATTGGACAAGACCCTTCCTAAAACTTGACCATGGGACATTTGAAAAGAGACATTAATGGTGTGAGGAGTGAGCCATGTGGATCCCTAGGGAGCAGGTGCATGTGGGAGTCACAGCAGGAGCAGGTGGTAGAGACAGGACAGAGCAGACAGGAGTCTGGTGTGAGTGGAATCAAGTGAACTGGGCTGAGAGTGGTGGGATGAGACCAAAGTGGCCAGAGGGGGCCCTGTGATAAGGAGCTCATAGGAAATGGTGGGAAACTGGGGTTTCATTGTGCCCAAGAAGGGAAGGGGCTGGAGTGTTTATAGGATATGCTCTAATTCCCATTAGAAAGACACACAAGTCTGTTGTATCGGCGTTGGACATTGGGCATGAGAGGCACTAGGCAGCCTAGCTGAAAGGCCCTTTCAGTTTACTATTCTAGAGAGGATGGTTTTGGTGTGGAAGTAGCAGAGGAGTGAGAAGTGATTGGATTTAGTGATTATATTTTTCAAATTATAGTAAAACATACATACCATACAATTTACCTTCTAACAATTTTTTCAGTGTACAATTCATTGGCACTAAGCACATTTACAATTGGTGTTGGTTACAAAATCACCAATATGCATTTCCAGAGCATCTTCATCATCCCAACAGAAACTATACCCTTTTAATGGCAGATGCCCATCGTTCCTACCCTCAGCCCCTGGTAACCTGTATTTACTTTCTGTTTCTATGAATTTGCTTATTCTAGCTGCCTCATACAAGTGAAAAATCATATTTGTCTTTTTCTGGCTTATTTCACTTAGCGTGTTTTGAAGGTTCCATCCAATCCAAATATTATTTGCTTTCAAGGCTGAATAGTATTCCATGTGCACGTGCACCATGGGTTGTTTATCTGGTCATCCTCTGATGGACACTTAGGTTGCATCCACCGTTTGGCTGTTGGGAACAGTGCTGCTATGAGCATGAATGTACTATTATGTGTGTACACACCTGCTTTAAATGTTTGAGGGCATATGCCAAAAAGTGGAATTGTTGGGTCATACGGAAATTCCATTTTTACTTTCGTGAGGAAGCATCACACTGTTTCTGTGGTGGCTGCACCATTGCTCACTCTCACCTGCAGGGCACAGTGCTCCGTTTCCTCCACATCCTGTCCAGTACTTGGACTAGTGAAGCTGAGCATTTTGCTATGCCCCTCTTGGAATTCCTTATTTTTATGTCCTTATTGTGTATCTTCTCTGGAGAATTGTCTATTTATGTCTTTTATGCGTTTTTCAATGTGATTGCTTTGCTATTGTTAAGTTGTAGTTCTTTATGTAGTCTGGATATTAATTCTTTATCAGATACATGATTGACAAATATTTCCTCCTATTCTGTGTATTTTTTTCACCCTCTTTATAGTGTCGTTTGATGCAAAAAAGTTTTTACATTTTGATAGAGTCTCATTTGCCATTTTTCTTTTATTATCATGCTTTTGTTACCTGCCAAGAAACAACTACCAATTCTGATGTCCGTAAGATTTTCCTCAGGATTTTCTTTTAAGAATTTTACAGATTTAACTCTTAAGGTTAATTCTTTAAGTCATTCTGATGTAATTTTTGTATAGGGTGTAATAGAAGGGCAAGAATTTTTCTAGTATCATTCTTCTGCATGTGGCTATCCAGGATTCCAGCACCATTTGTTAAAACCCCATGGGTTGGAGTGCGGCTGAACCATTTGTAAGATGCACTGAGCACTAACACATGGGAGCAACACGCATTTATTTACCTGTCTTTCCTCTGGAGTTGTTTTCAGAAGGTTTTCACTGACAACCCAGCAGAAATAAGTGCATATGACTTCCTATAAAATAAAATTCAAGTAAAATTATAAATATTAAAATGCTGAGACTGGAGCAAGATTAGAACATCACTAGAAAAGCCAAACATAGGCTGAAATGGAGGGTTTATGTTTACCTTGCTACACATTCTGTTGGCCCACCATCTCTATGCTTATTGCATAAGAAGCCACAGGGTGGGGTGAGAGCTCACATAACCAGTCCCTGGTTTTCTGCTTCAGAAACAATGTCAAATTCTCTGCTTAGACGGAGTAAGAAAATTAACTGAAAGATGTTGAATGTGAAGTTGGCATCTACAAAGTTGGACAGTAGTAAGTGTCAACATCAGGAATCCAAGGAGATTCCATCTTTTTACATAGAAATGGCCTCACTCTGCACTGCTGAAGGGAGCAGGTCCCTTCAGGGGAATTTCATGATGAAGAAAACCCCTATATGATGTAAAGGTTTTCTGCTGCAGCCCTAAATTGCACTGTTCTTCTTTCTAAGTGAAGGTCTCACAAAGTTCTATAGCTTCAGTGGTTTCACCTGGGCCCAACTTTTGTTTTTTTGATGTTGTTTGTTAGAGCTTCTGGTTGGGGCTTAGAGAAGGGACTTGGATATTTTGCCAAAATGATATTTCTTTATTGTAATTTGAAATCCATGAACACTCTGCTTTCCTGCTGTATCCCCAGAGCAGGGTGAGTACCTTGCACTTCTTTTCAGAACTTCACTAGAAGTGGTAGAAGATTTGGAGTTAGGGCCTCCCTCAATCTCTACCCTTTCTTTAATTCAGAGGATCACAAGCTATTGGGGGAGGAATTGTGTCTTGTGCCCCTCCTGATCTGATTAATATTAATATTCAATGTCCTGTTAGGAAGTTACGTGCACGTAACATCACTTCTGCATGCAGTGTCATGGGAGGGTGGGTTCCTGGGCCCCAGTTTAAGAGCCTAAGCACTACAGGCACAGAGCTAGAGCTCTGGGAGGGAAGGGATGGCTGGGATGGAACCTAGTCTTGTCCTTTAGTCCTGGGGCCTTTTCACTCCTCACATGGTGGGTCGTGGGCGTCTGGCAGGTGCTGATGTTGGTGGAGTCGAGGGAGGACACTGGCCAGGACTGGGAAAAGCAGGGTTGTAGAGATAATTAGGGTGGACATTATTTTCTCTGAGTGTAAGTCATGGCTTGAAATGTGGAGGGCCTGAAGGTGTATCTCCCTGCCCAAAGCTGTTTTTGCCTTTTCCCGCAAGGCTCATTTAGCCACAGGCCTAGTGTCAACACCAGGGGGCGCCCACAGACCATGAAGGCACCGCGCAGCTGGGATTGTCTGTGATACTGACTTAACCAGGAAGCCAAGGCTTCGCAGCCAGGCCGCCTGGATCTAACTTGCAGCTCTGGTCCTACTGACGCATTTCCTCCTGGTGCCTCAGTTTTTAAATCTGTGAAATGGTGAGGACATTACAGCACTTACCTCTGGCGCGGGTTTCTCAACAGCAGCACTGTTAACCATTTGGGACAGAGAGTCCCTTGTGGAGGGGGCTGTCCTGTGCATTGTGGGAGGTTTGCCAGCAGCACCCCACTCACCCCCTCCCACCAATCCCAATATGACAACTGAAAATGTCCCAGGATTTTGAGGTCTCCCTTGTGTCTAGGCGCTGCACTTCCTCAGGCATTTTCCCACCTGACACTTGAGCTCATCTCTGCTTTGGTCCACATAAAGCCACTTTAAAAAAAGTTGTTTCTTTAAAGATTCTATCCATCTTTTAAACAATTTTCTTCCTTTATCTCTGCATTCGGTTAATCCTTCCGCACCCTTTGTTTAGTATATCTTGAAATGTATCTATTCCAATTCTAGTAACTAGCGTATCTGACTTGCATGATACCGGCTATAACCCCTAGTAGAGCTCTGATTCCTTTAGCCCAGGGAATGTGTTCTCAATTCTGCTCTGGATGATGGAAATCAATTTATTATACTTTATTTGTATGAAATGTTGCTCCTCATCTGTAAAATTTACATGTGGATATGGCTTGAATTACTAAGTGGTTTTATTTCTTCATTCCCCTGATATTTGTTCTGTATCCACTGCAAGTCAAATACACGGCATGATATTGCTTCCTTGATTACACCACATCAGATGAGAAAATGACACGTTATAGCCAGGTGTACTGGCACACACCTGTAGTCCTAGCTACTTGCAAGGCTGAGGCAGGAGAATTGATTCAGCCCAGAATTTTGAGGCTACACTAAGGTATTTCAGTCTGGGTAACAGACCCTGTCTCTTAAAAAAAAAGTAAAAAGACATGGGAAGCTGTCTACAGGTACTCTATGTCTCAGGAGATTCATGTCCTGTAATTTTTCTAAATGGCATCTCCATGTGGTTCTTCATGAATGTATGTCTGGTATTTCTTTTCTATCGTTTTCCTTTTGACTTTTTTGTACCTTCTACTGAAATTATGGCTTTTGTAAACAGCCTACAGTTATTTATGTATTGACTTCTTTTTCCCCCTCTGCACTATTTGTCTTGTCATTGGAGGGTGTGAGTCCATTATGTTTAATGTCATTGTTGACCTCATTGGGTTTAAGTCTGTACATTGCCATTTGCTGCCTTCTAATATTATCTCTTTTTTGTTCAACAGTTTTCCTTCTGTTGCCTTCTTTAGATGAATAAAAAACTTTGCATTATTGTAGTCTTCTGAATAAGTGATTTAGTTACAAATTACTTTATTATTGCTTTAATTATCTAAGAGAGCACAATAATCCGTGACTTATTATAACTGACAGCAGACCATAACTTCCCTTTCACCTGCCTGTGCAGACAGCCCAGGGGAGAATCAGTGCTCTGGCTCTGAGACACAGTGGGTGGAAGCAGGAGAGTAACTCAATGATGAAGCTATAGCTGCAGAGGCACCCGGGCCCCTCACCTGCACTCCTCGTAGATGTCTCCTCCACTGAATGCCTGCGATGCCCTCTCCTCCGTGTGCTCCTGCCAGTCTCCCCATCTCCAATGACAGCAGTTCCACCCTTCTATTCACTCAGTCCAACACTGTGGCTGTCCTTGATTCTTCTTTCTCACACCACAGATACAATCATTAGCAAGTGCTGTGAAGTTCATCTTCAAATTCACCCAGAATCCCATCACTTCCCACCATTTCCCCTGCTCACTCCCCAGTCAAGATAACCAGCATCTCCATCCTGGAATACTGCTCTCCTTTCCCAGCATTTCCCTACTGCCTCACTTGTCCCTCACCTCTCAATTCTATTCTCAGCACAGCAGCCAGAGAGAAGCTTTCAAAGGATAAGTCCCACCATGTCCCACTTTTCAAAACTGTCCTCTAACTCTCCATGTCATTCACAGCAAAAGTCAAAACCCTTCCCACACCCTCCAGGCCTACCTGCTCTGGCCACACCTCTCACCTCATTTCAGTTTCTCTCTGTCCAGCCCTTCTGGCTTCTTCCTCCTTCCAGGAACACAGACACTTTCCTGCCCTAGTGCATCTGCACTGAAGATTCCTGCCTGAAAAGAGCTTTCCCAGTCATCCTTGAGGACAGCTCCTCACATCCCTCAAATCTTCACTCAAAGGTCGCATGTGCAACAAGGTCCATGCTGACCACCCAGCACAGCAGCCACCCCCGTCCCCATAGCCCACACTCTGGATCCCCTACCCCACAGCACTTGCCACCTTCTAACTCAAGCATTTTCTGCTCTTACTCTGCTTATAATGTATCTATCATCTGCCTACAGAGGTGTCCAATCTTTTGACTTCCCTGGACCACATGGGAAAATTATCTTGAACCACACATAAAATACACTAATGACAGCGGATGAGCAGAAAACATTAAATAAAAGAGAAAAAAGTACATGCGTATCTTTTATGATATCTGCCACCAGATTAGCAAAAACATCCTCACATTCGAAGCTGTCCTGGGCCACATGCAGCCTGCGTGAGAGCTGCAGGTTGGACAAGCTTGCATCTAGAACATACACACCGGAAGGCTGGAAATTTTTCTATTTTTACTTTAGTGATGTTTTCTAAATGCGAAAACAGTCGTATATCTAGCAGACAACAAATGTCAGTTGAATCATCACTTCAGGGCACCTCCCTATTCTAAAGACCATATCTTTATTAATGTAGCCTCAGGCCAAATGCTGTTTTGTGGCAGCTACAGAGCAACGTCATCTCACACTGACATCAGTGCTGCCAGAGCTTTTCTCACCAGGGCTGTGTGTGTGTCCCCTCTCCCTCCCTCCCTCCTCCCACACCAATCCTCCTGCACGCTGCAGCACACAACCATATTTTTGTCTTCAGGAAAGATAACCCTAGGCTTATGGGTCCAATTTTCCAACCACATATGAATCTAAGTCAGACTCTGCTTTATAAATCCATGAGTTTGCATGGGAGGCAGCACTAGGATTACTACAACTCAGGGCAGGAAGAATAGGAAAAGGCAGCAGAAGAGTTCCAACAGAAACTTACCTACGATGAGAAACTATGGGAGCCTTCCTCTTTGCAAGTATCAGAATCTGCTTTAAGAAAGTTAGGGAAAAGATGGAAAATACAGTCCAGGAAGAGACCTGGAAGGAGGGTGAGAGGAACAGCGGAGTGAAAATGTGTCTCCTGATACCACAAGAACTTTTATGTGTAGACACCACCATAGGTGACATCCAAGTCCCTGTAATCACAGGTTGTGGTGGGACAAGCAAGGGTCTACTGAAGGGCTAAGGTCAATGGCGCAGCAAAGATGACCCAGCTGAGCAGTGACCACATGAAGCCAACTGTGGCCTGAGCACCCACCGGGCACAGCCCCATCTACTCCCTCCCCTGCAACAAATCAGCACAAGAAACATATAGACTGTGGAAGGTTCTCAGGTCTTTCATTTCTTTTGTCTCTCAAATTTCAGGAATCTTCTCTTTTAATTAACCCATCAATCTCTCATAGAAATAATGTGAAGAAGTAAATTATATTCACATTCTAATGTTAATAGGAAAGTAAGAAGTTACAGCTCAGTGCACCCTAAAGTTGAGACACAGATGGAGACATCCCAGCCCCAGGTCTCTGGAACAGGAAAGGTGATGGGGAAGGAATGCAGGTCAGCGTGGGGAAGGGGTCATGGTGGACACGGGCTGGGCTGGTCTCCCCACCTCCAACATTATGCCTGTAGGGACACAGACACATTCAGATGCCTTTGCAGTAAGAGAAGTCAGGGTTCTTGAAGTCACAAATGGAAGGTGTGGATAAATGTTGCCTGTCAGTCCCACACAAGGCAGCCATGTCACACTATAAAAAAAATTCATGAACAAATTTATATTGGTCACACTTTAAACAACCCATCACCAGCTCAATACATCCAAATCAAAGAAACCCCATAACACAGCTGTGTCAACTGTTCCCCCCCAACAACCCACACACGTCAGCACCCCCCTCCACACCCCTCCCAGGATCTCACCTTTACAAGCCGTGAGAGACATGTCAGAGCCCTGAGCACTGTCACTGCCTGGGTAGAACAAAAACAGAATGTGGTCAGAGCCTACAGCAAATGCCGCTAGAGGAGGAATTGCGGGCTGGGTGAGCTCCCCCACGGGCTCCCAACCACAGTATCCCAGTGATTTCAGGGATCAGCCTCCTTCATACTTACTTGCAGCCTGAGAGTAGCTTCCACCTTTTTTATCTGTGGGAAGAAAATGTCCTATGAGGGGTCAGAAAGATGGCAGGGCCATGAGGTCCTAGAGGAACCTCCTAGTCTTGGAACCCAGAGAAGTTTCCAGAAATGTGTGACTAAAGACTCAGGGAAGGATCAGGAAAAACAAGGAAAGCAGGTGTGGGTTCTGGGCCAACTCCCTCCTAAGGACTGTCCTCAGTAGGGACCTTCCCTTGTGACCTGTGACTGCTGGGATCAGGTCCCCATCACCACAATCATCAAGGTGATACATCTGTCCTTCATTGTACCAGGCGTTTTACAGAAGAGTAAGTGCTGGCACACAGGGCCCAGGCTGGATAGGTGGGTGAGTGTGGATGCTGCTTCCCAGTAACCAGGCAGGGCACACTTCTACCTGGGCCTTGAAACCCTCAGTGGGACAAGAAATCTCAGACCCCACTCCTGACTCCTTCCCACCTGAGCTCCTCTTCCTCCGCATCACAGCAGCGACCACAGCTCCAGTGACTACAGCTGCAAGGACAGCCAGGCCAGCAACAATGCCCACGATGGGGATGGTAGGCTGGGAAGGCGGCTCTGGGAAAGGAGGGGAAGGTGAGGGGCCCTGATCCCAGGTCCCAGCCCTGACCCTGCTGAAGGGCTGCAGAGGGGCTCCTGCTTTCCCTAAGAGACACGACACCCCATACCCTCCTTACCCCATCCCCCCCTTACCCCATCTCAGGGTGAGGGGCTTGGGCAGCCCCTCGTGCTGCACATGGCATGTGTATCTCTGCTCCTCTCCAGCAGGCACCACCACAGCCACCCACTTTTGGAAGGTTCCATCCCCTGCGGGCCTGGTCTCTACGAGCTGCATGTCCTGGGTCTGGTCCTCCTCATCTCGCTGCCAGGTCAGTGTGATCTTGGCAGGGTAGAAGCCAAGGGCCCAGCACCTCAGGGTGGCCTCCTGGTCAGAGACGGGGTGGTGGGTCAAGTGTGTCTTAGGGGGCTCTGAAGGAAAGAGTCAGAAAATTCAGGCACTTTGCATCTATCATGGACACCCCAGCAGCTCCCACGTGACCATCCTGAGAATGGACAGGACACCTGGGGTGGGGAAGGGAGCACAGAACCCAGACCCCAGCCTAGACACAGGCACCTGGGATAATGTCCTGTTCCTTGGAAAGTTCTAGTCTCTGAGGGGGGAACCGGTACTTCTGGCCCTGATCTGAGTGGAGGCCAAGGGACTCAGAGGAGCTGGAGTCACACACCCGCACACATTGAGTGTGAGGCAGAGGACAAGGTAGGAGAGGAAAAATCCTGGTGCCCAACGCTGCTGTGGGGTCACAGGGAACGCCTGATCAGTATTCCTGGGATTGACTTCCCCTCCTTTCTCTCAGAGACTGCAGCCCTTAATTGTATCAGAGAACAGGGCAGGCCCTCAGAGTCACTCTCTGGTACAGGATCTGGAAACCCAGGAGGATTCCTCTCCCTCAGGACCAGAGGGAGGACAATATTCTAGTGTTGGTCCCATTTTCCTCCCCTCCTTCTGCAAGGCCAGCCTGGGAGGTGTACAGGCGATCAGGGAGGTGCCCCCTGGCCCCTCGTACCCGCGCGCTGCAGCGTCTCCTTCCCGTTCTCCAGGTGTCTGCGGAGCCACTCAACGCACGTGCCCTCCAGGTAGGCTCTCTTTCGCTCCGCCACACTGTCCGCCTCCCACTTGCGCTGGGTGATCTGAGCCGCCGTATCCGCGGCGGTCCAGGATCTCAGGTCCTCGTTCAGGGCGATGTAGTCCTTGCCGTCGTAGGCGTGCTGGTAATACCCGCGGAGGAGGCGCCCGTCTGGCCCCAGGTCGCAGCCATACATCCTCTGGTAGGTGTGAGACCCTGGCCACGCCCCCGCGTCAGCTCCGCCCACCGAGACCCGCCCCCGCCCCACAACCCGCGGAGATTTTGGCCTAAACTGAAAATGAAACCGGGTAAAGGCGACCGAGTTTCTTCCGGGTTGAGGGTCTGGGGGGTACCGCAGCCTCGGGGTGGATCTTGGACCTGGAGACTCTGGGCGACCCAGGCCATCCTTGGGGAACGGGGAGGGGTCGTGACCTGCGCCGGGGCCGGGGTCACTCACCGGCCTCGCTCTGGTTGTAGTAGCCGCGCAGGGTCCGCAGGCCCACTCGGTAGATCTGTGCGGCGGCCTTGTAGATCCGTATTTCCCGGTCCCAATACTCCGGCCCCACCTTCTCCATCCACGGCGCCCGCGGCTCCTCTCTCGGAATCGCGGCGTCGCTGTCGAACCGCACGAACTGCGTGTCGTCCACGTAGCCCACGGCGGTGAAGCGGGGCTCCCCGAGGCCGGGCCGGGACACGGAGGTGTCGAAATACCTCATGGAGTGGGAGCCTGGGGGCGAGGAGGGGCTGAGACCCGCCCGACCCTCCTCCCGGCGCGGCTCCCCAGGTCCTGCGTCCCCGCCGGGCGGGCCCCTCGCTCCTCCCCGCAGAGGCCGTTTCCCTCCCGACCCCGCACTCACCCGCCCAGGTCTGGGTCAGGGCCAGGGCCCCCGAGAGCAGCAGGAGGAGGGTTCGGGGCGCCATGACTGCCATCCTCGGCGTCTGGGGAGAAGCTGAGTCGAGGGTGGGTGACTGGGGACTTTAGAACCGGGACCGCGGCGACGCTGATTGGCTTCTCTAGAAACCCGGCACCCAATGGGAGTGGGAACTGGGTCCGCGTCATGAATATCCAGAAAGAGGGATCCCACACAGGTTGGGAGAAGAAGAGAAACTCTGCGGAGATGGGGAATCGCCAACGCTGCACCTCCCTAATCCGTACACCGCCTTCCGAACCTGAGACCCTGAGAGTCAGGCCTGGGGCCCTGGGACGTTGTCCTGACACCGCTCCTCCTGTGCCAAGCGCTCTATCTCACTGTCTCCCTGAGTCTTGGCCCAGGAGCTGATGAGAAACCAGAGAGAAACCCTCAGCATGGGCCCCGTCCCTCTCCCTTCACTTTTCTTTCTTTCTTTTTTCTTTTTAATTGCATTTTACGTTGTGGGGTACATGTGAAGAACATGCAAGATTGTTGCATAGGTACACACATGGCAGTGTGATTTACTGCATTCCTCTCCTTCACCTGTATCTGGCATTTCTCCCCATGCTATCGCTCCCCAACTCCCCGCCCTCCACTGTCCCTCCCCTATTTCCCCTCAACAGACCCCAGTGTGAGATGCTCCCCTCCCTGTGTACATGTCTTCTCATTGTTCAGCACCTACCTATGAGTGAGAACATGTGGTGTTTGATTTTCTGTTCTTGTGTCAGTTTGCTGAGAATGACGGTTTCCAGGTTCATCCATGTCCCTACAAAGGACACGAACTCATCGATTTTGATGGCTGCATACTATTCCATGGTGTATATGTGCCACATTTTCCCTGTCCAGTCTATCCTCGATGAACATTTGGGTTGCTTCCAGGTCTTTGCTATTGTAAACTGTGCTGCAATGAACATTCGTGTGCATGTGTCCTTAAAGTAGAATGATTTATAATCCTTTGGATATATACCCAGTAATGGGATTGCTGGGTCAAATGGAATTTCTATTTCTAGGTCCTTGAGGAATCGCCACACTGTCTTCCACAATGGTTGAACTAATTTACACTCCCACCAAC